>QYTT01095866.1:25239-36835 GCA_006980735.1 Dasypogon diadema
GTTATCTATGCTATAATTGTTTACTGGAAAGTAATTTTGTGAAGCTTTTAAGAACAAAATGATTTACTTAAATGAAAGCAGATTCATCTTTCACGGATTATATAGTAAACTGGATTTGTTTACTTTATTCGCAGCTTTCTGTCCAAATCCATATATGCTGACTAATTTTGACGTTTTCTTTAACACCAGTGTTTCCACTGCTTCTTTCGTATTAGGCAACGTCTGAAAACCCTCTTTAAGTGTTGATCACGTTTTGAAGTTCCGTAAAACTTAATTATCTTTTGGAACTCTGTTAATTTAAAAGGAATTAATTTCGTTTAAGGCTGATTTAGAGTACTGTGCTTTTGTTGACTACTGGATTCTGAACATAATTTGCTATTGTTGTTTAGTTAAAGGACCATTTATTTGCTACCGTTTCTAGAGTCCTAAAGCTTGATTCTAGAAATTTTTTCAGATATTCCTATGTTTGTATATCGCTAGTATAACTTGTATTTCGTTCACAAAACTGATGGTTTTCGGTTGGTATCTTTTAACCTACACTGTAAAAAATAATTTCATATTTGATAGCGCTTACAAATATTCGTCTGTCGTATCCAATAAGTGTTTTACCACTGACTAGAGTCTTTCGTAATAAACTCTTGGGAAAGTAGTAATTTTAATTGGTTATTCACTACCCAACGTTGAGTAACGTATCTTTTATTTAATAGGGTCCAGGCCACTTCATAGTTATTTTGAGTTACTCAAAAATATTTCATTGAGTTTTTTGGTTCAATAATTAGATTTGATTTTAGAAGTTTTAATTTATGGACATTGGTAATCGGTTGATTCACAAACCGTATTTTTAAGTAGGCAAATGTTCACCTATGCTAATTGCAACCACCTGTCGGAAAATCGCACGTCCGTGAGTGCCTACTCATTTAACAACGTATAAATATAAATAATGAAGCCCTTCTAAGTAGCACTGCTTTTTATTTTTTATATGATAGTAAAATTGCTTTAAAGTGTGATAATCTTCTTGATGTTGCCGAGCTTTGTATTTTTCTTTCAATAATTAACTAAAAAAGGGCATTTTGGAAAAGGGAAACTTGGTGTGTATAGAGATTGTTAAGTTTAGATTTTTTTGTGGTGTGCTTATGCTGCTATCAATGGCGGTTTTTGGCGGTTTTTTCACAAGTTTTTCCAGTGGCGCAATATATCAGATGCTCGTAGCAACCATGTCTGTTAATAAAATTTTATTATATTTTTTCTGTAAAAAGTATCCCATCAAAAACATTTTCATGTAAAATGTTGCCAAGACGAGACCATATGGCTCGCACTGCCAAAAAGTTATCAGATCTCATGTAGAGCCAAGCTTCTAACTCTACACGCCCTAACTTCACAAACTCTACACCTTAGTCAAAATATGTGTCTTGGCCGTTTCGTTACTACAAGAACAAGAAAAGTAATGAACAGTGAATAAATTTTTCATCTTACGCCCATGTAACGGTATCGAAACGGTGGGATTTCACTACTTTTTGTAAGTTGCTTATGACAATATTTTTTTTATTTTGTTCATTTTTTCTTTCTTCTTTTGGGGTGTATTTCTTGCACATCAGAGGTGAGTTTTTTCATAGCCCACTCTCTATCTTTGCCAACGCATTCAAATCGCATCCACTCGCCCATTCGCAACGACGTGTGCCCTCACGTGTGTGTCCGTTCGGGTTGAACGCTCTCTGATATTGACTTCGGGCGTAATCGGCAACAATCGTTTCTGTTCGTACGGCAAGCTCGCGCCGCGCTGTATTTGCTTCATCATCAATCACAGCGGGTACCCTAATTTAAAGGGTGGGGGATGATTTACTAAAAATCCTGAAATATGTATTTTATTGTTTATAACAATGAGTCCCTATATCAATTTTCAGACCTCTAGCATCAAAATTTACGGAAGTCTCATACAAACTTCCATCCCCGAGTTTAAGGGGTTGGGGGGTAAAAGGTGCAAGTTTTAGAATTTTTTTTGTTATTTGTGTACTAATACTAGGTTACATACCAAATTTCAGCTTTTTAGGACTTCAGAAAGTACTCTAAGAATTTTGATGATCATCAGTGAGTCAGTGACGAAATCGGAGTTTTTTAGATATCAATAAAACCTAAAGTATAAGAGCTATGCGCATGAAACTTTATATATTTAATAAGTCCACTATTGATATCATATCCCGAGAATTTTGTTTATCTCGTATAATCCAAACCGGGATCACTACCGTGCGTTCCCGACAACACGGCATACAAAATTGCGATGGTGTAAAATTGTAGGCGACACGGTAGCTAGTTACGGAGATTCGAATTGATTGAGGCAGTTCAAGCACATGCTACCAATGATTATTCTGATGATGACTAAATATTGGTTTTACTAAAAAGTACTTTATTAATTAATGTCAGCGTATGCAACAATTGCTTTTTTGAAAAAATATAAAAGAAACCAACTTTGTTTCAATATGCGAAAAAATTGAATATATTGTTGAAAATTTCTATAATAATTTACGTTAGAATTGAAGTAATTTTTTTACTTTATATATGTTAAATGGATAGCCAACTGACGAACGGCAAGACAGCCATTGTCTGAATGGTAGGTGTAGTGAGCTCTTAGGTACTGATTTCTGATTTGTCTAAGAAACTTCTGAATAAACATTATTATTATTAATTACACTACTTTACAAGGTTTTTTACCCATAGATGAAACTAATGTGAATCGGTAGAGTAATAGACCCTATGTTTGATACTGAAGTGGAAAAAAATAGGACGTCAAGTTTTTTAAATATTTACCATATTTGTTTTTAACACATTTTTAAGTGTGACCTATAAAAAAATCAAAAATGACACAGATTACTTCTTCTTTTATACTGATTAGTATCAGTTTCTCTTAATATAGACCAGTAGTAATCACCTAACATATTTTTATCCCAAAAACCTTGGTACCTCTCTTCATAAATCTTGAAATCTTGATGAAAACGTTTACCATGTTCATCGCTTACGCTTCCCAGGTCCTCAGGAAAAAAAATCCAGGTGCGAATGTAAAAAATCAATTTTTAATGACATATTCACCCCCATCTTATGGTAATTCTTCAACAAATTGGAAACAATTTCTTCATAATCTTCTGATTTATGGCTGCCCAAGAAATTTTTTACTACTGCTTTAAATGAATACCAAGCATCTTTTTCGACACTGGATAAATGACCATCAAAATTTTCATCTTTTAATATTTTTCTTATTTGGGGACCCAAAAAAATTCCTTCTTTGACTTTGGCATCAGAAAGATTGGGAAAAATGGTCTTTAAGTACTTAAAAGCAGGTCCATCTTTGTCAAGTGCTTTGACAAAATTTTTCATCAGCCCTAGTTTGATATGAAGCGGAGGTAAAACCACATTTTTTGGGTCAATCAAAGGATTGTTTTTAACATTCATTTTGTTGGGTGTATATTCATTACGTACAGGCCAATCTTTTTTAATAGTTCTACTGTTCCATAAGCATAAAAAACAGCAGTATTTGGTATAACCACTTTGCAAACCTAGAATTAAACCCTACAACTTTGAGATCTCCACACACTTTCCAGTTATGTTCTTCATAATTTATAAGTTTCATTAACGTTGCCATTGTCTCATATGATTCCTTAGAATTTACCGCATTCCCTATGGGGATAGATGGCTTTTCGTTGCCATTATGCAATAATACTGCTTTCAGACTTACTTTTGAGGAATCTATGAACAAACGCCATTCTTAGAACGAGTCATACGTTCATCGATATGAAAAGTCCACGAATATCATGGCAATACTGATACTCATCCTTTGATTCAAAATACTCACTGAATTTATCACTCCTTTTGCGGTAAAAGGTCACTGAGGTATCATGAGCTAGTAAATTCCACTGTTGCAGTCGTGAAGCAAGCAATTCAGATTTACTTTTTGAAAGCTGCAAGTCTCTTATAAGATCATTTAATTCACTTTGTGAAATTAAATGTGGTTCACTATCTTTAGATTCAAATTCGGGAAGATCATCTGAATCGTGGCTTGATGTAGACTCAACCATTTCAGTCTCCATGAACTCTGGTTCATTTTCCTTACTTGAAGTACTGGGCAATGATGGGTAAGGCACTCCTTCAGAATGCAATACAGGTTTTGTGACTGATGGAATATCAGTGTATTGTATATACTTCTTGTTTTTGTTGTTAAAACCTGAAGTTTTGGTAAGGCAAAAGTAACAGTCAGTAGCGTGATTTGTTGGTTCCCTCCATAACATTGGGTCGCCAAACTGCAAGTATTTTCTTTTTCCTTCAGACCAGTTCAATAATATACTTCTACAATTTTTACATACCACTCGAGGAACCAAATTTTTATCAAGATTTGTCACCGAGATTTGGAAATATTGGAAATAGCCTAGCTCGTTTTACGGCTTCAGTAATATATCTCTTGTTTTTTGATAGGATAATTTGACCACAAACATAGCAAAATATATTTGGATTCAATTTACACTGTCTTGAGACCATTTTAAAATCAATCAAAATGTTTAATTATAAGATTAATACAACAAAAGCGAATATTAACTCAGCACCAGTAACAAGTTAGCGAAATAACTTAATGAGGGTGTATTAAAAAAACTTGACGTGATAAAAATATAAAACATATATTTTTGTAATAAGAGGGTAGGTAGAAACCACATTCAGTATTAATTGTCTTTGGGTAAAAGAAAAAAATTTTTTTCGTAATGTAGTGTTATTATTGTTGAATACTGGAATCCATAATCATCCAGAAAGCTTGTGAAACTGTTCCTCCACATATCGCAATATTATCATAAATAAATATCTATAAATGCAAAAACCTGTATAATTTTACAAATTTGAATATTCAAGGTATTCATGCCCTTAAAATAATGTAAAGCACCCTAGGCAAGAAGTAGTTATGCCTCTAATCAAATCATTCTTAAGAGGCTCCAACATGCGAGTTTCATTTCTCTTTTGATTCAAAATTAGTTGGGGAAAAAAATTTAAAATTCTTGAAGAAAACTAATTAATTCAAGCGCTGTAAAATTCTTACAATAATAAAACGTTCTCCCACGCCATATGTTGGTTCGTTTAAAACATCCACGAATTTTATTACACATATATTTAGTACTTTTAATGGATAAAAGAGAAATGGAACTTACCCAATATAAAAATTATATCAAGGAAGAAAGTCTGGTTCCACCACCACAAAGTCAACCTCCTATTTTTCTAGTATTATTGCACAACATGCAGACACAGGTTATCTGGAACATTTTCTCATTAAGATTGTACACAATGATAATTATTTTTTCTGATATCACTCTGTAAGCGTAGGCATCACCGCTTTTAGTTAATTGCCCCATAAACGATTTCTAATTAAGCCAAGGGAGGGCAACTGAATAAAAAGTTTACGATGACAGATTTTTGGTGCATATGGACACATTTAGATAGGTAACACTCTTATATTTTGAAAAAAAAAAACACGAGGACACTTTTAACTAGGATGATTACACTGCTCTAGTTTTGCATTCACTGTACAAAAACTCCTGTGACATGGGAAAGGAATTAGCGGGCAAATCAATGAATTATTTTCTGTTTGTGAGTTGTACGTTAACCATTACATATTTTCATACCAGTATGTAATTCATAAATTTTATCCTGTAATTTCCTTATCCGATACACTATAGATAAAACGGTAAATGTATATCTACACCTCCACGCTAATTCTTATCTGATGATGTCAAATTCAGTAGATGGTGAAGCTACCAATTTACGTAGATACTTGGTTATAAGCAGAAGACCTCTCCTGATTGACGTGAATTATCCTTATCATAACTAATTCATTTTTAATAAAAAGACAGATAAGAAAACAGATAACAGTATTGCCGATACTTTGCCCTTATCCACTTGAACACTTCCCAAAAAAAAAAAAATATATCTATTGTAATCAATGTCTCGTCAAAAATTCCAAAAAGTTCACTGAACGTGAAAGTTTCAAGTGTTGTGTTGGAAAGGCCACGAACTGTACGAGTAAATGGTTTGCACGTTACTGACGACAAGTTCACATGCCTTCCTATGGACTGGCCCCAATTTGTTCAGGACGAAATTGTTTCGGTATACACCTTACCCTGCTCTGCTCTAAGTACACGCAGATACCTGAAATATAAAAGCTTTTCCGTTGAATTAAAAATAATGAATGGATCTAGTGCGTTTCACCCAAGTGAGTCTGGATGTCTGCATAAGGTAGACAACACTTGTCCTTCCACATAGTATCCAGTTTTTTTTAGGTGATAATATTCATACGCACCTAACTTTTATATTATACCTACCATATACTACAGCCACAAACTTATAACACAAACACAAGTATAAATTAATGGTGACTTTGTTTATACGACTGGAAATGACTAAACTGAATGAAAGTGCACACCTTAACCTGTCAACATTTTTGACGCTGACATTAATATTATACATAATTTCATTACCTTGAAAATTATCTGGCTAATCAACCTGTATATCACTCTAGATAGTTAGATAATATATTATAAGCAGCAGTAGTTAATTCTATTTAACTTTAGGCAATTTTATGCATTTGTTTAAAAATTTATACCCTCAATACGGAAGGGCTTCAAATGCGGATACATTTCAGTCCTTTATTAGCCCCTCAATGTAATTTCGCGGAACGAGGCACGTGTTTGACATATATTTAAGAATGCTTTTACTAAACTGGACACGTATGACTTTGATGGACATTCAAATAACATGATTCTGCCAAAAGGTAGTCTTTATACTCATCAAAAAGTTTTGGAAAGGGATTCGGGTGCCGTTAGTTTATTGATTAAGGAAGCATTTTAATTCTAGGATCCATAATTAAGATGCAAGATAATGGTCTCATTACCCAAATAATAGTAGAAAAATGTGTAGATATAATACTTTAAAAAAAAAAAAAAGTTTAATAGCTAACGATCCAAAAAAGTGTTTATTTTGAGAAACGAACAAGGTTAGTTTTGAGAAAAATGAAATGTGTAGTTATTACAAAGAAGTGTTTTTATTTATATGACTATTTATACTTTTGTACTTATTTTTGTTTTATCTTAACGTAAAATAAGGAGTTACAGATGTTCAGCATCAAACTTTCGCAGGGATCAAAATGACCCCTAGTGACCACATAAATGCATAAATTTGTTGTGATTTTGAAGGAGATCGTATTAGATAAAATAGTGTTACACTTTGGTCTGGTTCGAACAATTTTTAATTACATAAACACCACTTCAATATATCTAATTATTAAATCATTTGGAGGAGTATAGCAGATACAGTATAAAAAAATAGAATTTTGTCATTCATAAATTAAGCCCAAACTCTTCTCATTCCTTCCTTGAATGGTTGGATTTCTCTATAAGGAATGCGTTGCCTGCAATTTTAAATAAATAAATAATTAAATACTATAGCAAATAAATATGTTAGATTCACTTTGTGTGTACATCCTTGTGTTCTCATGAATACGACTTAATTCTGCAGTCACTAATTACTTAATCCGTGAAGATGACGAGTCGAGTTTACCGGCATTATCCACTTTCTAATATTCCCTTTTTTCACGAGGAAGTTTTTACTTCCGACGCTCTTCTTATTCCCTTTTGTGCACAAGTGAATAGAACTTCATGTACAAATCCTACGATAAAGTTTTTAAGTCGTGCACAAAACTGGTTTTCTTTCTCTATTTTTGTTTGCAGAGCTCTTTCTTGTAATTTTTGCTCTCAACTTTCTCATTTTCCAAAAAAGAAATGGCTCTCATAGTCTCATCCCACCCAAACTTATGAAATAAGCACAAAGAGGAATTCGATAAACTTCCCTCTCGAGCGGCTAGCATGCTCATGCGTTCCTATCCTATCCCTTCTCTCCATTTTTTGAACGTCAGATGCAAAAATTTCCTCATGAAAAGGAGCGCAATCATCATGAAATATCTGCTGTATATATATAGAATTTTTCCCCTACGAAGCATGGCAACAATACCTACCTGCAGATATTGTGGTGCCCATATTGGTGAAATGAGTTCACTCCGTATTATTCTATGAATAAGATTAGCTAAGTTTTTTTGTTAGACTGTGAGAAAAACTGATTTACCTGAATTTGTCACGATGCTTATTAAAACAAGCAAGGCCACACATACCTTAGTCACAGATAATACTAAAATTTGAATTAAATCGAAATTTAATGAAAACTTATCAGGTCTGGGCTTTCTTCTCCGATTTCCTATTAAATACTCTTGGCATGCCGATATTTTCTTTTTGTTGTTGTCATTTCAATACTCCTTTTTTTCCAGTCATCATCAAATGCTTCTTTACATTTGCATCTGAAATTAAATTCCTCTTAGCGTTTCGGTTCAAAGAAATAAGATTCTAGATTATTTTCGACTTTGAAGTTAATTTGATTCTAGCTGTGAATTTGTTATATTCAAAATCTTATCGTTTTATTCGATTTTTCTAGTCGTAATTCCAATATTAAACTCTTTTTACTCTTTTATTGGCATCACATAAATTGAATTTCCTTGAAAAGTGAATACCTTAGTATAAGGAAATGAGCAGTGATGGGCATTTGCGCGTAGATTTGCATTGTGTACACTCTGGGGTAAACAATGCGTAGACAATGTAGATAATACGTAGACAATGTAAACTTTTGATAGACAATGTAAATTTTTGATAGACAGGCCTATTCATGTGCTTGCGATATATCGCAGTCCATTTATTAGAAGTCGGTAGTAAAAACCGAAAACTTGAAAGAGTCCAATTTCCACGGTTTACAGACTACAAGGGTTGCCAAGTTTTTACATTAAATCGCCATTTTGTAACATCACTCTGAATATTTTGTTTCTCAGAACTTTTCAGTGGTGACGATTTTGTAATAAGTGACTTAAATTTAAGTGCCAAAATGAACACTAACATACAAAATAAACGCTGATTTTATTACATTAAAAATTTCACAAAAAATATACGTCTCTTTTGCACGCTTCCAATTGAAATGCTATCAAAACAATGTATATTCTTCCTCTGACAAAGATTCAAGCTCCATTTATCCACAGTGACGTCACGAAACATTGGTTAAATTCAATTTATCAATGAGAATTATTTGTGAGTTTAATGTCTACATTGTTTACATAGATTACATTGTGTACATGGAATATTACGTTGTGTAGACAATTTGCCCATCACTGGAAATGAGTGACGGCATCCTTAAGTTACTTTAAAGCTTCCCTGTTGGTATGTAGACAATATTTAAGGTATAAAAGGGAAGTAACGCTGGCAACTCAGCCATTCCTTGAAATTATGATTATTTCTGGTTATACGTGAACTTCAGTTATTTTGACATTCTGCTTTGGACTGATTCCCTTCCGTAGTCTGCCTTTATATTGTACTTAATGTGTAAAGCATGTAAATTACGTTCTATATATTAAATGTAATATCTAATCATCCTCTTTTATCTAATTAATCCTGGACGCCACGATCCAATCATAGCGCCAACATTCCCTGATTCCACTCGCTCATACGTATTCAAAAAAAAAAGACTCATAACCGGTTAAAAAACATATCGCCCTTTATGTGAAATTAACAATTTTTTTTTCTTCAAAGGCAAAGTACAGCCAAATAAATTCCTTGGACTTAAATGACCTAATAATGTTCCTACACGTAGATTGTAATTTCCGCTGGAAATAAACACATGTAAGTTATATGAAATTTTTAGGATTGGACGATGACCAGGATCACTGAAATAAAAATAATAATAAATTAACTTGGCGAAGCAAATAACTAGTGAGCAATGATGTTTGAAATAACTAAGAGCCGCTGAACGGGAAAGGGATACTTCCTTCTACTATGTATTGTGTTATCAAGCACACCATTAAAAAGGTTGAGAAGGGGTAGGGGATGCGTGAGTATAGTTGAATTGAATCATAAAGGGATAAAAAACAATGGTTTTCTTTTAAAACCAAATTGCACTAAAAGGTAAAAAATAATTTGCTTTCGGTGATTATAAGCTGATCAGAATAATTTCCAACATTTGTAAAAAGAAAACCATTGGGCTCTCATAAAATATTACTGTTGTTATTATGTTACAACATACTAGATATACTCCCATTAGTTACCAAAATTGCAAAACTAAATGATTGCAATCATTTTAGGTGTGGGTTTTGAACTACAAATTTTCCGTCAGATAATTCGTTATAATTTAATTTGTTCAAACTACAGAAAATTTATGGCTACTCGTTTGAGTGTCTATGCCAGGCAAATCGATCGGCGCACTGAAGTTGATTAAGTTGATTTGTTGTGATCGAAAAACTTTCTTTATTTCACTTATTCAATGGACATTTTTCAAAATGAATTTAAAATTTAATTCAAAATGTTTGCGTCCTCCAAGTACTTCCATTTTGTGATTAGTTGTCAGAATATACTTATGCATTAAATTCAAAATTTCTTTTAAGGGGGAACACCACTGTGACGGTGACGAAAAGGGCCCCATTTTACAATTTTTTTTTACAATTTTTTTAACTTAGTGAACTATTTAAGGACTGGGGGAAAGATATGTTATCAGGGATACTTCAAAGTATATTTGTGCAAATTTTTACTAAAAAAATAATTAAAATTTAGACGGATATGCATAGGAATCCGTAAAAAATTCCTCTCCCAATGGTTGTGTCGATATTTCCGGTATGGTTCAACTGAAAAAATAAAATGATATATTTTGTTAATTTAAAATATAGTTAATAGTTAATAAGTTAAATATAGTTAACGTTAAGCGTAGCCGTTTTTTTTTACTTTTTCAGAAAATGGCGGCATGTTAAAGAATTTTTCTTTAAACAAATAGTAATTTCTAAAATAAAAAAAGGCTACGCTTAACATTACCCACTACGATTATGAAAATTTTGAATAAAAAATTTTTACGATCGGATTATTAGGGTTCGAGTTCGGAAAAAGTCGTTTCGAGAAAAACGCGATTGAAAGTTTAAGTACGCGTTTTGTTTTTAAAATGCCCGAGAGAACTAAATGACGAATATACTTTTTATTATTATGATCATTAAATTTTTAACGTTAGAAGATCCTAGCAGACTTTATGTTGTATATGAGTCAACAAAAAGAGAATTTGACATAAGGGAGACGAGGGGATTTACTCCGAACAAAACAGGTACAACAGAAGGTACGATCAGCTAGGAACAGCCGCATTACCCGACCCACTAAAATGGCTATAACTTTGTCATTTTTACGAATTTCGACATACAAATTTGTGAACATATTCTTGAAAGTATGTATGTACTTTAAGAAAATGCAAAAAACCAAAAATCTTTTTTTGACCTCCCCCACAGTGGTGTTCCCTCTTAAGGATCAGCAATTTCCTCGACTCTGAGTTTTACGTAGGTACTTAATCAGTTTGGCTTCTGAGTGGCTCATCTGGTTACCCTAAATCGACAAAAGTGTATCATATTTTTATAGTGATATACTTTCAGCAGTTTTACTAATTATAATATTATATAAATGTTAAACTTATATTTGCCCAGATTTGCTTCAGGTACTCGGTGATAAGATAAGACTTA
>QYTT01095866.1:36855-58639 GCA_006980735.1 Dasypogon diadema
CTCTTCCGATCTCATAGGAATCCGTAAAAAATTCCTCTCCCAATGGTTGTGTCGATATTTCCGGTATGGTTCAACTGAAAAAATAAAATGATATATTTTCTTAATCTACATAAATATAGTTAACGTTAAGCGTAGCCGTTTTTTTTAAATTACTTTTTCACAAAATGGCGGCATGTTAAAGAATTTTCCAATTTTTCAAAAAAAAAAAAATTCCTTCATTCAAGCGGCCGTAAAAAACAGTAGTTTTAAAAATAAAAAGGCTACTCTTAACGTTAGCCACTACGATTACGAAAATTTTGGATAAACAAATTTTACGACCGGATTATTAGTGTTCGAGTTTTCGTTAACTCGAGTTCGGAAAAAGTCGTTTCGAGAAAAACGCGATTGAAAGTTTAAGTACTAAATGCCGAATATTACCTTTTATTATTATAAACATTAAATTTATAACATTAGAAGATCCTAGCAGGCTTTATGTTGTATATGAGTCAACAAAAAGAATATTGACAAAAGGTAGACGAGGGGATTTACTCCGAACAAAACAGGTACAACAGAAGGTACCAGATCAGCTAGGAACAGCCGCATTACCCGACCCACTAAAAAGGCTATAACTTTGTCATTTTTACGAATTTCGACATACAAATTTGTGAACATATTCTTGAAAGTATGTATGTACTTTAAGAAAATTCAAAAAACCAAAAATCTTTTTTTGACCTCCCCCACAGTGGTGTTCCCTCTTAAGGATCAGCAATTTCCTCGACTCTGAGTTTTACGTAGGTACTTAATCAGTTTGGCTTTTGAGTGGCTCATCTGGTTACCCTAAATCGACAAAAGTGTATCATATTTTTATAGTGATATACTTTCAGCAGTTTTACTAATTATAATATTATATAAATGCTAAACTTATATTTGCCCAGAATTGCTTCAGGTACTCGGTGATAAGATAAGACTTAGCATAATTGTATTCTTTAATTATTCGACCAAAAGAAGTCGCAGATAGCAAAACTCATTCCTAAAGAAGAAATAGAGGACTTCATTTGAATTTTATTAATTTATGTTAATAACAAAAGTACGCAGAACCATTAAACGTATTTATCAACAAAGAGATGAATTCGCTTATCCATGGCTATACTCCTAAAAGAATCAATTAAGTCGGCAATAACAACTGTGACAAATAGACATTATAGTCATCAAGAAAATGTTTCACGAAATTTTTCCACAACTTGTATCCGTTTATTTCATTTATTAAATTCATATTTCGTGGAAAAACAAATTTTTATTAAAAAATAATAAATTAAATGCAATGACCACGTGATAGTACTTCCTTTCTATCTTATATCTTAGATAAGCCAAGCTCTCGAAAACGTTATGAAAGCTTTATGACATAGATTTCATTTCGTAGTAAATTACAATTAAATTATATGAACAATAACATCATAATTAATTTAGGCAACGTACAATTTTCCCCAGAAATTTCATTTAATAATAATTACCTTGGAAGATACTCTAATTTCTACTACAAAAACTCTTATAGGTATCCTTATCTTAAAAGTTCAAAGCATGACAATTTAATTTGTAAAGGACAAAGACTCTTGTGGTAAGTATTTTTTTTTTCATTTTTCTGTGATGAATTCTTCTATAACCGTTCGGAAAAAAAAAATAAATAAGAAACTTTCAAAAAAAAAATTGTTGGTGTTAGGTATAATAAAATTCGACGTAAGTTCTGTAGTTTTTATTTAGACGTATTATCTATTCGTAAAAAGTACAGCATATGCGAAAGTTAACAATTTATTTGCAAAATTTTGGTATTTCATAATATTTAATCCATACTAATATTATAAATGCGAAAATAACTCTGTCTGTATGTCTGTTACGCTTTCACGCCTAAACCGCTGAACCGATTTTGATGAAATTTGGTACAGGTATAGATTAGACCTTGGAGAAGGACATAGGGTACCTTTTGTCGCGAAGGGGGTGAAGTAGGGGAAGAAAGTTTGTATGGGAGTTCGAATTATTGAAGATAAAACCATGAAACTTTGTATTTGGGCGCGCGATAAAAAATAAATAAACTTTTTTTTCAAGCGTTTTTGAAATTTCGACCTACATCGGCGTGAAATAGGGGATGAAAGTTCGTATGGAAGTCCAAACAAATCTATGCTTACTATATTTATCAGAGAGTTGTACATGATAAGAAAATGCACCCGAGGCATGTGTGGAAAAACGGAATACTTAAATATTTGCCGTCTAAACTTATACGCGTCGCGAGCGCGGGACTCGCCATGCGCCATACATAATGTACGCGGCGGCTGTGGCTCGGTGCAGGGTAGTGAGGAAAGCATCACTAAGTGTGGCTACCCGAACGGGCAGATACGTGAGGACAGGCGAGTGTGTCGCACGTATGCGAATATTAAAATTTTGCGCTGCAATGATTTCGATATGTTTACAGGATTTTTTGCTTTCGTTAATGTTCTTCGGTAAAATACAGTAGTTTTGTTTAATATAAAGTTCTTCCGGTTTTTTGATGGATATTTTACTTATTTTTATTATTTCGACGTATTATTTATGTTTCTGACATGCCCTGCAAACGCAAATCTAATCTAGCGCGTAGTTCTAGCAGAGCTCGAAGGATCACCCAAAGAAAAAATGATTAAAAAATGACTATTTTTTAACCATTTTCATGTTTGAAACTGGGAACAACATTATACTAGTTGATTTTAACTACAAAAAGTAGTTACTTCTAACTATTTGAAGGGACTACAAAATAGTTAATTTTGACTAAAACATGTTTACTTGTGACCACCTACTAGTTAAAAGCCCGGAACATAAAATGGTTGCTTATAACCGGTATATAGTCAGTTTTACCCATCTGATAGTAAACTGAAGGGACTAAAAAATAGTTAATTTTACTGGGCTGAATTTTCCCAGCATTTTCTTGTTACAGGATATATTAACACTTCGAAGTATTTCTTTTAGAAATTAAGCTGTAATCCAATACTGTCAAAGGAGCATCAATTTTACTAAACCGAAGAACATGAAGTCATAAAAAATCAAACAAAAGGTAGGCAAGAAATTATAAGGACATGCTTGTGCCCTTTGTTTATCCCTTTTTGGAAACTTCCAGGTCACAGAATGCGGCTTTTAGTTTATCGAATTTTGGGTCGAGTCAGAACTAAATTTATTGAGAATATCACAAGTACATATATACTATACAAAAATTCTTATTACGAATTATAAGCTAAATGAAAAAAAGGTATTTCACATGTGGCGAAACGTATTGCCACAACTTTATATAAGTGGGTTGCCTTTCAACTATTTCCCTCGTCATGTTTAGACAAAATTACCAACAAATATTCCTTTTATACACATTTATACCATTTTATATAGTGAAAAATAACTATTTATTGTAGTTTGAATTTCTTGCGAAACTTCTAAGAACAACTATTTTATATCCATTTCAATAACCATTTTAAACTTTCTAGTTAAGAGCCTGATTTAGTCAAGTAACTATCTTTACTTTAACCAAGTTATTTTTCTGGATGATGGAAAAACAAAAAGCGTAGTTTATAAAAATGTGTTAAAATATTTACAGTAAATCACAGCAGTTTGCAGTTAGCTTGTATTTGTATTATTTGCAACATTAGTATCCTAAGACAAAAAAAGGCTACCCAGAATAACTATTCTACGCGGACGAAGTCGCGGGCAAAAGCTAGTAAGAATATAAATATCTGATGTTTTACAAAGTATAGATAATTAAAGTTTCTTTCAAATTGTGTAATAGAATATTAATAAGATTCAATATTTGTTCAGTTTTTTACGTGTGTGCATTATTTGTTGGGATAAATAACAATTTTACTATTATGGAAGTAGATCACCTTTGCAGTTTCAAAAAATCGATTTTTTTTGTGCTTAAAATGTTCCTTGCGATGTACCAAAAGTAATATATCTTTCCCAGTTTGAAGAATGGTGTTTCGGGGAAAACGCGTTTATAGTTTTACATTTCAATTCAACGTGTCGGGACAAGAAGTTTTTTTATCTGTTATGGGGACTCTCCTACGAAATGGCTAAAATCCGCAATTACGGATAAATTTCTTTGATTTATTACACATAGGAAGTTTTTTTATGACTTTAATACTAATTCATAAGAATTTTTTGTAAGTCGTGGAAAAAACCCTAGATTTTTGAAAAATTAGGGGCATTTTCAAAATAGGACCATGTGACTAATTTTGGATAAATCTTTATACTTTTTTGAGCTAAATTATCTTCACGGCTTTCTCATTAATTTTTTAAGCCGCATTTTAATATATCGTTACATTAAAAAGTTATGCTTTTTAAAAATTTTTACCTCAAAAAATCAAGGAAAATTAGGCAATTTTTTTTTGTTTTTTTGTGAAAAAATTATCAAAATCGATTAAAAACCGGTTTTGAACACAAAAAGTAGGGAAAAATAAAGTTTCGAGATATTTCAGTTTAAAATTTTACAAAGCTGCTTGATTATTTTCCATGAAAAAACATACAAATCTTAATTTATTATATTGTATTTATCAGTGGCGTAAATAAGTGTAGGAGCCCCCCCCCCCCAAGGTATTTGAAGGCGCCCTGCTATTTTTCACCCGTCTTGGTCCTTCGTATTAGCATTTTGGTAATAAATTTCAAGCAAGCGTTTTTTAATTGAAACGTTTAATAAAATTTTCGTATGTTTTAGTGCGCACAAGTGTTCGCAGTACAGTAAAACCTGCAAAATTTGGACAACGAAATAAAGTATAACCTAGCATTTACATAAACAATTTTTAAATATACATAAAAAAATTTAAAACACCATATTTTTCTAATGGACTAAAACGAATAAAATAATTTTATGATGAATTTTAAAACACGTACGACTAAAACCGTGGGGAGTAAACAGGATATATAAAACGTGGGGCGTAAACAGGACATATAAAACTGTTTGTGCCCCACGTTTTTAGTTGAATGTGTTTTAAAATTCATCATAAAATTATTTTATTCTTTTTAGTCCATTAGAAAAACGTGTCTTTTCTTATTTTTTTTTTATTTATATTATTCCGAAAACAAACATCTGTCTCCACTTAATTTATCTTTTTCATCAAGGGCGCCCCTTTGCTGTGCCCCACCGCAATGCGGGGCCTGCGGGGGCGTTATTTACGCCACTGGTATTTATATTTTTGATATTTATCAATTCCTATCACATATGTTAATGTTGTTTCTTTTCTCTTTCTTTTCCACAGCTGCTTCTATTCATTGTAGGCCTTTGTGAACAACTCGCTGCTTTTCGCTGCTATGTTTGTTGAACATGTGAGTTTATGCAAATTCTACTAATATTTAAAACTCTATATTTGGGATGACTTTTAGTATTTTTTTTGAATATTTAGAATTCAAAAACACCCTTTATTTTTTTTTATTTAGATTGTCACTGTTGTTTATATACATATATCTAACGTTATAGACGTTATTAATGAAAATTAATGTAAAAAATAGGCACTACTTCCATAATACAACATTTAGAGACAGGACTATAATAAATTTATTGAAAATTCTTGGAGAAAAGCAATGAAAAGTGGTTTTATAAGTTTTATAAAAAACATAGATAAAATAATTAAGCTTTTGCTTTATGCCATTAAAAAAAAAAGATTCTGAGAATATTTTTATGTTAAAAAAAATTTTTTTTACACTTTTGTGAAAAAACGTCATTTTTCGTAGGAGACTCTTTTTAACAAGGCGATTTACTGAAAAATGTCCCGGCGCGCTGAATTGAAACGTAAAACTTTAATGCGTTTTTCTCGAAATACCATTTTTTAGACTGGTGGGGGAAATTACATTGGCACATAAATAATAATAATAATATTTATTCAAAGGCCTAACCTTATAACGTACATTTACAAAAGATTTATAGGTAAACAACTGAAAATAGTAATAGGAAGACAAAATAATTAAGTAAAAACAAAAATAATTAAGTAAAAAAAGGAAAAATAAAAAATAGATAGATAAACAAATTATATTATATGATACTAACTACCAGAGCTCGAAAGGTTCCAGATAACACTACTATACATTATTAAGAATAAGAAGTCTGTAGTATCTCTTAAATTCAACTTCAGTGCGAGCGGTCTTACATTCAATCGGCAGACGATTCCAAAGCTCAGAAGCATCAACAAAAAAGGAACGCTTCGATTGTAGGAGCCTATGATTGGGCACTGAAATATTCCTATAGTTCTTCGCGAATTAAGAAATGTAATCTTATCAAACAAATAGATGGGTACCAAGCATATTTAGAGACATGGTCAAAGCAACGTAAACAAAAAACAAATTTTATGCAGGCATTAAATGCTTTCTGTAATTTTGCTGCGCTCTCAGAGTCCAGAGAACTGTACAAGATATCACAATAATTTATAAAGGGCATGATTATGGTTATAAATAAGTGTTTCCTGACTCTACTGGACAAGTTATAACATGATGACCATAGCTATCTAGTGGTCCCATATATTCGACCGGAGATCATACCTTCATGATCCGACCATGTCAACGTTTTATTGAATGTAACACCCAGATTTCTGACAGTATCACTAAAAGTTACGTGAGTTCTATTGAGCGTTAGTTTTGGTAGAGTACTACTACTTACTACATTACATCCGATTGCGATCCGGTTTTCACACTGATGTTCAGAATCGAATTGATATTTTTGATGAAAAAAATTACACTTTTTTTTTCAAACGCCACCATTTGTTTGAAAATCAATTATTTCCATTTTTCATTCCATTTTTATTCCAAGAAAGGATCAAAAGGTAATTCCCCCCACTAATAATCCCCGCACCTCGGACAGACTTCACTTCAATCTGGTGCAGCGGTTCCAAGAATGCACAGATCTGGGTTACAAAAATGTTCTGATATAGACCAAAGTGTACTTAATAAAGGCATTGATACCAATTTACCTGACCTTCACGTTTTCATACCAAAAAAAATTTTGAAAATCACCTATTTTAGAGCATCAAAGATTTTCTACCCCCTTAAGTAAGCAGATGAAACTAAGGACATAAATATAGAATGCGTATAGAGGGTATGGACGTCTAGAGGGTATAAAAACCACTGAGAAGTTAATATATACAGGATGGTCCGGAATTGATGGTACAAATTCAAAGGGTTGATAGCAAACCTAAATTGCAGTCGAAAACTTTATATGACTATGGGCCGAATTCTGCTTTGTTTTCGAGATATCGTGTATTTTATGTTCTCCATGAATTCAGGTACCTTGAATAACATTTTTTTGCCATATTATAAAATTCCTTTAAGATAAATACGTAGTGCGGACCAAGTATTCGTGATCTCGAAGGTTTCCGATTAAAATTTCATGGAATCCTTTTCCTACCTAATATCCTCAACATTTTTGATGATATAAAAATCCCTGTTGGGATTCAAATCAGCGCAAGGTGGGTACCGCGAATTCTTTGTGAAAAATGTGTTCATATAAAGGGAGAATACATCAATAAATAACCAGTGTCGTTTTCCTCCCTCACCCCCTCCTTCTACCTTAGGCCACAAATACTTAAACCAGACTACATATCTTTCGATCACGTTATATTTTTTTAAATTTATTTTAGATGTGGTTAGCTCCTTTTATGGAATCTCTCGCAGTTTGTAGATATAATTGACATTGTCGATACTTTAAGCGGACACTAGGAGATGGGAAAAATGTGTTGCAATGAACTGAGAATATACTGAAAAATAATCATTGTCTTTTGCTCTCTAATTTCCTTTTACTTTAGGGCACGTCCTTTGTACATATCAGATGGAATTTTTATGCTTATGCTTATGAATTTTACAGGTACTATTGGGAGTCTAGCTAATTGTCTGGAGACTTCCGTTGTAAGCCTGTAATATTACTCCAACAATGTGTAATTTGCCTGTTGAATTACTAGAGGAAAAGGATGTAATAAAAAACATAAAATCAGGCCCAACCTTGCCGCAAATAGTGGCAAGTGCCAACCTCCGTGAACTCTTGCTACCTCCATCACTTCCCCTTTATTTTGTTGCCTTTATTTTATACCCCACTCCCATATATATTGAAAACAAATCTCTCTGAAGAGAAAATATTAGCATTTATTTATTTTACATAAAATTTAAAGTTTTAGAAAGAAAGGAATTCTTGCACACATGTATTCGAAATTGAAAACATCCCCAGATTGAAACTCGTAAGTAAGAGAGTAATGAAATGTTAAAAGTGAGAAACACTCGAACAAATCTTGGCGCCCACAAACTGAAAGAAAGGGTAACTTGTTTTTAATTTCGGTGTTTCTAATTCATGGTATGGATGTTATTATGTTTTTGAGACAATATAACAACTTAAAAAATTTATATGAAAACCCATTAAGAAAGTGGATGGATATTGCTAATTTTTGTTTTTAATTAGCCTCTGTAGAAAATATAGCAACCGAAATGGTGTCATATGTCTAATTTTTTAACATTCTTCAAAATTCGTTGTACCAAATTTGACTGCAATACGTTCTTTATTTTCAATTCGTACTCAATAGGTTGAACAGAATTTTAGTTTTACTTTTTTATTCAGTGTTTCAGTGTTTTATAAAACTTTTTTGTACGATGTTTGAGGGTATACGCTTTTCTTTCTTTCCGAATTACTTCAATAATCTAAAAAAGTTCATTTTCCTAAATCGTTTTGTACTAAATTTTAAAACCGCTCACTGTTTCCTTTTCGAATTATGTGCAATGATCTGGAAATTCAATATGGCGGCACGATCAAGGAGTGGGGAACATGGCTTATTTTTATTTTTCTTATTTGGAATCTTATAAAACTCATCTGTACAAGCTTTTAAAGTGATAGGTTGCTTCTCTTTCAAATTATGTCCAATAATTTAAAAATTCAATATGGCGGCCCGACCACGAAGTGGGGGAATATTAGCCATTTTCATTTTATTGGTTAAGTGTCTCATAAAACTACTCCTTTCTAAATATAAGAGCTATACTTTGTTCCCTATTTGAATTATGCCCAATAATAAAAAAATTCAATATGTCCAATAAAGGTAATAGCTATTTGTAGACGATAGGCCAGTTATCGAGCTATGTGGCAAAAATTTCAGGACTCTATCGTAGTTACTTACGTCATAATAACAAAATTAGTTAACACGTTGGAAGTTAGACAAAAGTTACAGAAAGCAACTCCGAAATTATCAAAAATTCGCAGAACATACAGGGGGTTACTTCGACAGGTATTGAGGTCCTCTATCACTTTGTCTTCTTTGATCCATGATGGGACACCTGGTAAATCTCAGATATCTAGTAAAGTGTAACTGTGATCAGAGAGCCTTGTTATATTTTGAACACCTTTTTTGAGCTCAGCAATTTGGTCCATAATTTCACAATTCGAATGTACTTTCTGTCGGTCTTCAAGACACGGATGATAACTGTGTATTGAGCCTATATGACGTATCGTATAGTCTTCGAAAATCCTTGGAGTATTCCTGGAGTATTTTCAGAGCAATATTACTACTAATAAATTTGGATTTTGCCATATACATATACATAAATTTTTATGTAAAGATATATTGATTTTCCAACCAGTTAATAATGCTGAAATTCTACATTATTTTGTATCTTTTATCCAAATCATCAAAAATATCATCAAAAATCTGTTTAAATTTATAAGCTCCCAAACTGTTTAAGTGCATGAGACGATCCTGCAAAGAATTAACTTTTTATTGCGACCCTTTCAATGAATTCTGCACCTGAATGTATTGAAATATCTTATTCATTACACAATGATTGAATTTCATTCAGTTATCAATCGAAACTAGGCTTTTGTTGCCGTTTTATTGCACGTACCTTTTCACCAGACCAAAAGCTAAATAAAAGTTCTGTAGTGCTGGAAAACTTTATAACAGCAACAAGTAAATCTTCTCATTTCAGAACCAAGTTGTGTTACGGCGGCTTTTAATTTCCAGGACATTACAAATGAAGTTTCCAACGTTTTTGTTTTGTTTATGAGTGTGTTTAAGTGGGTTTAAGTTTTGGCTAAAGCTGTTTGTAGGACTTGACGTTTTATGTAGCAACCACAATATTCAAGAAAAGCTTTTTCCAATGTTCCTCAATCAGTACTTTGCAACCATAGATATAAAATAACAGCAGAAATTATATCCGTATAAAACGGTGCCTTTAAAGCACTGACGTTTTAATATAAATGGATGGAGTGTCTATTTCAAATTTTAAACAGTTTTTGGGCATTGGATAGAAACCTATGTAACACGAACCCCTTTAACATGAAATCAAAAGAAGTATTTAACACGTTGAGTGCCCCATTTAGCATAAAAGCTTTCGTGAGAGAATTGCTTGGTAAAATGCATTTTTCCGGAGAGAGCTTTTAAGTGTAGGTCCCCAGGGACCGGCATGGTATTTAACGTGTTAATTACGTCAATTATTATATATCTAAAAAATTACAGTATACAATATAAGTCAGAAAAATCATCCAAAAAACTCTTATTTTGAAAAATCAAATTTTTCTCTGTGGTTAATGGGTTTACCTTTCCTACAAAATTGTTAAATAAAATTTACGGTATTCAAATCATGGTTATATAAAACAATATACATATCTATCTATTCTTCTGCACCATTTTTAATTGAAAAAATTTTAGTTCACTAGCATATTTTGAGTTTGAGAGAGAGAGAGGGAGAGTTATATTTTGATGCGATTTTGATATCAATATGTAGTACATTTTTATCATAAAAATAATTCGCACGCAATTCACTCGCCCTCCGGAAGTTTTTGTCATTGAGATTTGTTTGTTTATGTTTTTGGTAGTTCGAAAATTTATAACTCTGTGGCCCTGCATTGGCAGTCCCGAAATTTTCTTTTTGGATTATTTAGGGGCAAAAGTAAATTACATTCTTGATGAGATAATTTTATGAAAATTAAAAAGTTATTTATATATTTAAGATTTCCGAGAGATAAAGATTTATACGTGCAATAGCTTCATGCTATCAGTCGGATTGAATATGCGCCAATCTAAATGGCCCCCATTAAGAGAATCACGAACTTGACTATTTCTCTGAAACTACTACTTCTACATCTGGAGAAATGCTTACCATTTTTCAATCTTTTCCTTCTGCTATTTTATCTTTGTGGTTGCAACATAATAAAAGAATTTTGAATAGATTTTTTAAGGTATTACCTAAGCTCAGGGGGCATCCTTATGATGCACACATCATAGCTTAGGCGGAAGGAAATTAGGGAAGAGGAGTTTTGGAAATTTTAATCCGACAAATGTTGCAGGCCCACTTGCAACGCAAGTAGAATCCTTCTCAGTAGAATTGCCTCAACCACTGATATTCAGATAAAGCGCCTTGTTCTGTGCAGGATTCGAACCCACTTCAACAGGAGGAAAAATCTGAAGACGTACGCCTTAGGTCGTTCGGACACCGGCGTGTTTTTAATAGCCAAGCCGTAATAAACAGTCCGTTGATCAATTAATTTGGCAGTTAATTTACCTTTCCCACCGAGATTTGCTACTTAGGTGCTGTTGATGTTCCTGGCTCATATATTAATGACTTAGACATTTTATATCCTTTACGAGTCGTGAACCCATATATTTCTGTACATGGCCAATACATTCCTATATTTCAATATCGTCCTATGGTTGAGAGGTTTGGTTTGCATAGAACGTTTTTGGGCCTCCGTCTCCAACGTAATATTTATATTTAACACCGTGCAATTCGTCAATCTTTTAAACATTTCCACAATAGTATCACACTCATGGTTTCTTAGAACAACAATAAAACTGCGGCTGTAGAAAAATCACATAAATTTCCTAGATCATATTCGTCAACGATTCATATTCTCATGGAATAAATACCAATGTATCTCTACTCCTAGTCATGCAGGTATTACAATTAACTCTTTTTATCTCTAAAAAGATTCGTGGCGGGTGATCTGACAAAAATTATAGTCGAAAAAAGGAGGGTAAGAAGTGATTTACAAACAGGTCTACTTTTTCTATGGGCTTAAGAAAAGTGAAAAACACTGGAGAGGAGGTCTATCAGCCAGATGTCTTATATTTTCGGGTTTATTAACCTATGCTGTTTGGGATAATATCTTTAACTAAATACATCATAACACAAAGCAGTAGCTTCAAAATGACAACAACAAGTGCATTTGCAAAGTAAAATAAACTGAGTGCGACTGGTCTCCTCACCCTGCCAACTTCCCATTTGGCCATATTGTCTTGCTTTTGAAAATTTTATTATTACAAAAAAGACCGCCAAGTCAAATTTTTTGCAAACTTTATCAGGTATTCATTATGCAAAGATGCGTAGAATGAAATTGGTCTGGGGTCGATATCATTGTTGATTCTCAAGATATTCGAGACAAAAAAAAACGTTCACGAACGTACGAACGAACGCGCGAACGTACGTACACACGCACACACAAACATATCTCTAAAGACTATAGATTTGGACTCTATGGACGTGGAGAAATGTCGAAATTTTCAATTTGAATAATCGGACCTATTACAATAACTTCCAAATGGGAAGTTAACAAGAAAAAAACTTTTATATAAAAGGAGTCCTAGAAAAAATCTCTTCTAAAATAAGTTTGAAAAAACTTCTGAATGGAAAGTATAAAGCACAATGTTAATGAACTATTTTATCGTCTTTTTGATTACAAAAATGTCACTTCTTCCACTACAAATGCAAATGGCCTGCCACACTAAATACTTTCGGGGAACATTTTTACGTCTTTCTTGCTTTGAACTTTTCTGCAAGGTCACATCGTTTCTTTGCAATATAAAATTTTTGTCCAGGTAATTTTGAAACATTTGCTTTTACGCATGTTTGACCGTCCATCACGTTTCAATCACATTCTCCTTAGATTCATTTTTTTCGTAGCTTTTTATAGTCTAAACACTTTAAGTGTTTTCTAGTCAGTCGGATAATCACTACGAAATATATTCATCTTTGCGTAGAGAATGTAAGTCTTATTCTCAAAGTGCTTACTCCTCTTATCTTTTACAGCTTCAGAGTAATATAAAATCAGATGTGTAGCATTTTTTGAGTTTTATAAATTCGAAGCGTAAATCGGATGATTATCCTAGTTGCATGTCTTATAATAATATATCTAGTCATGACCCAACTGTGATATCTGATTTGTTTGCTGAATTCTTTTCCTTGTCATTTGTGTCTATTGGCGATTCCGGTGTTGATCGTGAGTTTATATCGGCGTGCTTTTTTTCTGGTTCGTCTCTCAAATGGTGTTCCTAATATTATCCTTAAGTGTTGTTCTCGTGAACTTTCAGAGCCTCTTCTTCAGGAGCGTTTCCTGTTGCTTCGAAGTTTTCGTATGTGATTCCCATTTTGAAAAAGGGTAATAAGGAATCCATTGCTAACTATAGACCAATCGCCAAGCTATCAGCGATTCCAAAACTTTTCGAAAGTATCGTTTGCA
This sequence comes from Dasypogon diadema, assembly GCA_006980735.1. Classification (NCBI taxonomy): domain Eukaryota; kingdom Metazoa; phylum Arthropoda; class Insecta; order Diptera; family Asilidae; genus Dasypogon; species Dasypogon diadema. Next base: position 50,312 of record QYTT01095866.1, read on the forward strand.
AGATACTTTCCTTTGAATGCAGGAGCTTAATTAGTCCTGGGCAACATGGCTTTTTTAAAGGAAGATCAACTATTACGAACCTTATTTTATTTACTAATTACGTATCTAATTCTTTGGAGAAGGGATCTCGCAAACTTTTCTAAAGCATTCGATAGGCTGTCTCATAGGGTTCTAATTCATAAGCTCAGTAAATTGGGCTTTGCTCCTGTTTTTTTACGGCGGATTTCGTCTTATCTGCCCGGAAGAAATTTTTCTGTACTCTTCAGAAATTGTTTATCGTTTGTTGTATATGTTGTTGACTCAGGAGTCCCGCAGGGCAGTCACCTTGGTCCCCTTTTGTTTGTTTTATTTATTAATGACCTGGTCAATCTGATAAAGTTTTCAGAAATTTTAATTTTTGCTGATGACGTTAAGATTTTCAAGCAGATAGATAATATCGATGATGCTCGTCTCTTACAACGTGACATTGATTCACTAAATCTGTGGTGTGGTAATAATTATTTATCTCTTAATGTTGACAAGTGCAAGGTAATGTCCTTTTCCCGTAGTGAATTGTCTTTCGTTTTTGATTATAGAATGGGTAATGTTTTGCTTGGTTCTGTTGATGTGATAAAGGATCTAGGGATAGTCTTTGATAAAAAGCTCACTTTTATAAATCATTATGACCATATTATTAATAGAAGTAATTCTGTTCTTGGTTTTATTAGACGTTGGTCCAAAGAGTTCAAGGACCCATATACAATAAAGAGATTGTACGAAACACTTGTAAGACCTATTCTTGAATATGGATGTCAGGTATGGAATCCTTATTATTCAGTTCACATCAACAGGATCGAATCTGTTCAGAAAAGATTCTTATGTTTTGCTCTTCGAAGGTTACCATGGAGTAGTCACTTTGATTTGCCTCCTTATGAATAACGCCTTAAATTACTAAATATGAGCTCCCTTGTCAGGAGACGTGAAGTGTTGGCGGTAACTTTTATTCATGGTCTGATCTGTGGTGATATCGACTCTTCTGATATCTTAAATCGCATATCTATTAATGCAAATAGGATTTTGCGTAACCGTGTATTGATGGTCATCGCACTAACTATGGATTTTTTGAACCAATTAGCAACATGTGTAGACTTTACAACTTACATTATGGCATTTTAGATTTTACTCTTGATAAAGTACAAGTTAAAAAATTGTTACTTACTTAATATTGTTGGTTATTATTGTTATTGATTTGTTATTGTAGAAGTGTTAGTCAGATGATATATATAATGTATCTGTTGGCCAATGAATAAATAAATAAAAAGTTCTCTTCTCTCCTTAATCCTTTGGACTATAGAGTTTGTGACTCCAGCATCCTGTCCCAACATTGCATACTGAAAGTTTTGGATATCTCCTGAAGCCCTGACGATAACAACTTCTGCATTTCTTTCAATTTAGCCGGTATTCTTTGAACTGTTAAATTTTTAATATAATTTGCCAATATATTTTGTAATACAATTTTAAGTGATAAGAAAAGTATCTTACAAAATTTGAAGCTGTGAAGAAAACAATTCGATCAGATTTTTATGTGAAACTTATACACAAGAGGAACCTTAACAGGAAGATTTCCTGGATTTCACTCTCAGCCGCTGTAAATAATTTTATATAAAATAATTAATTTTCCAGAAGCTAGAAATTATAGGATTAACGCTGGCCCTAGTTATTTTAACAAATCCTCCATACAATACGCATCATATTCTTCACGTTTCTTAAAGTGCTGTGGCGTACACACCTTTCGTTTTTCTTTTTAATTTGTTCCTCTAATGAACTAAAGGGTGTTCTCATTCGTCCTCGGTTGTATGTACATTTTCAATTTATGAAAATATTCTGTATAATTACAAAAGTCCTCTAGCAAGTGTCAAGAGAATACTCTGATGTTAACAATTTCTTTTTTTCTAGTATAATAACATACCCTTGCGGACGTGTGAATTGTCTTACAAGAGTTTGACTATTATACGACTTTGCATCCATCCTGTATAGACAGCTATATGTATAACAATTACAATTCGCACAGAATATGCCCTTATTTATTTTTCAATCCAAACCTAAAACAACAACTATATGAAAATTGAATCTAACATCATAAGAAATTCTCCACAGGACTTTTTCCTACTAATTAGGGGGAACTGTCCCTTATTGATTACGTGTTGAGATATTATAGTATTGTGTCGGTTCAGTGAACTTTAGTTCCCACTTCAATCTTTTGTTTATTTTAATATAATCGTTCCTAAGAAGGTATACAAAAGTTAATTAAGAGGAAAACAAACGTTTAACTTTAGGCGACCGAATCGATTAACTCTCGTTAAAGCTTAAAGCCTTTTATTAAGATAGAAAACCATCCTGATTATGGTCACGTCCTCTTAATTCCTCCGAATATTTTGTTGTTGTTTAATTTAGTAGTATAATTTTTATTCTGTTTTATCTTGCATTGTTTGTGGCGGCTTAGGTGGAGACATGAAACCGAACAGACATTTTTGTTATAATTACCTCGTTCCTAATTGAAGATTGAGTTGATATCTTAATTTATCCGTGACGGTCAGAAACAATTACTGGTTACACACGCGATACGAGGGCGGATTACGTCATTAATTCCACCGAAGTTGACAAAACGCGCTATAAAAGGCGAATCATTTATTTTTAGTTTTTCAGAGAAAATGTTTTGTTTTCGGGGACATTTTCCTTTTTTGTTATTCAAATGTTCAGGGAAAAAGCACTCACTGGATTATTTAATACCGGCTTTTATGGTAAAAAATCTAAACAGAATTCTGGTGACACTGTAAGGAATTTCTAATGAGTTAAATGATGGATACTTTTAGAAATTCTCTAATTACGCGGGCAGATTATTATATCTTCCCACCACGCCCAGACCACGAATCTACAATTTTCGCTAATTGTACCTAAATTTTGTGGTTCTAGCCCTTACTCTAATCCTTAATGATCGATAGAAACATATAGGGCAGATGGAGATGATTCTTGACATTGACACGTGGAGATGACTGTTGACATTGAGCCCGTTGATTTTGAAAGTGGGTTAAGCCACATATTTCAATTTTAGCAAAAATCGAAGTATAAGAGTAAATCATGTTCCGAAGGTTTCTATGTTCCTCTGCATCCTTCATCATACCTATTCACAAAGCGCAGGTAATAGGAAAGAGGTTTCTAATTACAGGCTATAATACGCCTTGAGTTAGGATCTTTTATTTTCCTTCTTTTAAGAAAGCATGCGACTAGATTTAAAATGTTTTATTTCATCTGACATTCTTAAATCTAATTCCTAGCTACTACTATAACTGCATTTCAATACAAAATTATTTATTTACCTTAACTATAATTTTAATTTATTCTTTTTCCTTCCTCCAATGCATCCGAATTGGGATAGTTGGGTTTCTCCTCTGCTTCCTCTTTTAAAATTTTTTTTTGTCACTCCACACCACACTGTCCACCCGTTTTTCTTGACCTTCTTCAACGAAATGACCTCTATCTTCTATCCCTTGGATCTTCCACTTCTCTCCCGGAACAACATATCTCCTTTCTCCATTTTCTCCGCCATTATGGTCGCAACTATTAGGCCGCCAAATTCAAAATCACTTCAAACTTGTGCACCTCTTATTGGCCAGTGTTGGTAATTCGTTTCTAATACGTTTTTTTGTACATGTTTTCGGTGCATTTTATCTTCTTTGCGCCTGCGTATATTGCCTAGATGAAAGTCAAGACTGGCAGACGTAGATGGATGCCTGGACCCTAATCAGTGTGCTTGATCAGTTATGTTGTGTGACGAAGGCTAGGTGTAAGAAGTTGGATACTTCACATATGGCTTTTTGAAAGGACAAATGTGGACTGGAGGTCAGGTGTGTATGTGTGTGTGTTAACGAAGGCTGCTGAAGACCATGTCTGAATTTGAGCTAGTTGGGTAACTGTGTATGTGTGTGTGTGTGCTGACGAAGGCTATTGATGTGTTGATCATTAAGATAAAATATGGCGGAAGTGGATGCCTTATAGATTTGGTTATAAAAGATAATGAAGCTGCAACTGCCTGTTACAAGGCCAATAGCTAAATTATTCTGTATATCTACCTACGCTATTGGCGTCTATAGTCCATTCCCAGTTATCTGTACAATGCAAAAGTGTTCTCTCCGCTGCTCAGCATGGTTTTATATCGGGTAGCTCTAGCACTACAAACCTACTTTACTCTGGAGTGGATTCCCTCGTATCTGTCTGAAAGATCCTATCAGATTCTTTTTCGTGGTTCTCGGTCAAGAGTCATAGAGGCCACATCTGGTGTGCCTCAGGGTAGTCACCTTGGCCCTCTGATTTTTGACCTTTCGATTGATATTGTGCATCTTTTGAGGCATTCCAAGGTGTTAATTTATGCTGATGATATGAAGATTTTTTCTTTCATCAATAATTTCAGTGACTGTGCTTCCCTTCAGGAGGACTTGAATACCTTTTATTCTTCATGCGGGCACAATGCCTTGAAACTTAAAATAAGTAAATGTGAGGTAATGTCATTCTTTAGAATGCGCGACTCTATTATCTACGACTACACATTTGCTGCAAGCAGTATTCCTCCCGTACAATCTATTAATGACCTTGGTGTGAAGCTTCATTCCAAGCTTGATTTTGTTTCTCACATTAATTAAGCTGTTTATAGTGGTAGCTCCATCCTAGGCTTGCTGATGGTCCAAAAAGTTATCTGATAGTCAAGTTTCCTTAACATTATATAACTTGTTTGTCCGACCACTTCTTGAACACGCTTCGCAGGAATGGAATCCTTCCTACGCTGTCTACATCGGTCGCATTGAGTCTGTTCAGCGCAGATTCATTAGATTTGCGCTTAGGGATCTTCCCTGGAACGATCCTATGATTCTTCCATCGTATCGCGAACGGCTTAATCTTCTTGGCATGATTTCCTAGGAAAAGCGACGTAAGGTTGCCGATATAGTTTTTATCCACCAGCTCTTGAACCCCAATATTGATTCTTCGGAGCTCCGTGGCAGGGTGTCGTTCAGGTCTAACAGTCGGAACTTGAGGGAAGTCTCCCTTTTACATGGTAATTTCTCCAGAACTAACTATGGTAAGCGTGAGCCTATTAATCGCATGTGTTCAGTAGTCAATTGTGTAGTCGAGCACTTTGACTTGGATATATCTAAGAGTGTACTAAAAAATCGTCTTTTCCTGGTCCTGTAACTTATGTTAATACGTTAACATTACTAACTATATTCTTTTTCTTTTGTCCTATGGTTTGGACTAACCTTACTAACAGTTATAAGTTTTGTATGCTTGCCGGGGAACCTAATCTTAATTTCTTTGAAATGTGTAAATGCTTAATGCGGAGATAGGTAAATGGTTCTTGGCTTTATGCTGAGAAGTGTAACTTCTGGGCTAGAAGGGAAACTCATTATTTTTAAACTGTTTAATATAAATTTTTACTATAGTTTACTATGATTACAAAAATGGACTTACCCCACTTTCAAAATCAATATATATATATGGTTCGTCAATTCTATTTGATGTTTTTCTGTATACGTTTTATATGGTATTGCCTAAGCTCAGGAGACTATCCTATGCAGTACATATTAGGCCGGAAGGGAATTTTTGAGGAGTGGTGATTGGAAATTATAATTTGATAAATGATGTAAGTAATGCAAAATTTGTGATATTAATTCTTACAGTGCAACGTCCCAGTAGCTTCACCTCAGTAGAATTGTTTCAAACACTGGCATCCAACTAAATCACGGTGCCCTTTGCAGGAATTTAATCTACATCCGCAGAGGAGAGAGTGTGTATAGTTGCAATTTAATCTGCTCGGCTAGTGAGTAATAACTCTTAAATTTCTGTGACAAAATCAGATGGACTGATAAAAATCCATTCCTAAAGCAAAATTAATTACCAACCTGTGAGTCCATCTCAATAGATATAGATTTTTATTTTAAAGAGGGGTTCTCTAGGCAAAATCGTGATTTTCGTGTAGCGTCAAGTGGGGTGAAGAGGATCAAAATTTCTTTTCTTTTCAAATATTTTCGGATGAAAAGATTACTAAAAACTAGGAAAAAATAATATACACTGTACATAAACCTATTTAGTTTTCCACCTTGTCAGAAAAAAAAATTCTTATGATGTAGCATTAAAAAGCTACAAGTTCGGGTTTTTCTTAATATGAGATTTGGGATGAAGCGGATCATTTTACAAATTAAAAGTAAATAGCCCTTTTTTGTAGTTGGTTTTATTAAAAAGGGGTTTATTAATCAAATTAAATATATAATTCAATAACAACTTCATGAAATAACAAAATTAACTCAATTTACTAATATAAAATAACTAGCTTGGCGAAACATTCGCGAAATATTCGCGATCATAGCCTAAATTTCTAGTTTACGCGAGAGCTTGTGATTCCTCCTGTGAGTTTTTTCTGCACCGATTTTAATGATACCAACACTAATCGAAAACTTATCAACTGAATATGGAACATCGGTAATAAAACTTTTAAAAAAGTCCAAATGAATAAAGTAGGCGAGAAAAAGCATTGTGGCGTTTCAGCTTGCTCCACGACACAATTCTGTTTCTCGCCTACTTTAGCTTTATTAAAGTTTATTTTTTTATTTTTATTTTTATTATTTTTTTTAGTTTTATTACTGATGTTCCATATTCAGTTGATAAGCTTTCGATTAGTTATGGAATCATTAAAATCGGTGCAGAAAAAACTCACAGGAGGAAATACAAGCTCTCGCATTAGCGTTTTATTTATATAGATAAATAATAATAATGTTTACTCTGTTAACTATCTAGTTGTCTTCGCTTTTATTCGTCTTCTTATTATTTTTTATGCTAGTCAATTCTTTATTATTTATGATGTCGTTCATTATAACACCTTTCCCCAGAACAATTCTTAAACGTTTACTTCTCTTACAAATCTGAGTTGTTTCTTCTTCTCGAGTTCTTTGTAAATAATTCACTATTGCATTGGATATTACTTCGTTGGAATTATTATCTTTATATCCAGGTACTTTTGTAAGACTTTATCTGGATTAATTGGTATAATACCTGCAGATCTAAATCCAGCAAGTGCATTCGACGAACTGTTTAAACCAATCTTATCAAGTGAATTTTCAAGGAGTCTCGGAAAGTATGCCTTAGGAAGAACACAACGATTATAAGTTTTCCAGTTATTTAGTACATGATCACAGGCAACTATGTAGAAACTGGTAAATGCATTTAAAGTGTAGTTATGAAAAAAATCTCGCTCGTTTTAATAGCGTATATACTGATCCACTTCACCCCACAATATGAAAATATTCTCGATTATTCATTCTACTTCAAGAAAACCGTTAGTTAGGGTCACTAAAGGCAGTCACGTGATTCAGTTATATGAGAAGCTATCAATTCAAATAGAACTTTTTATAATAGCAAAAGAGGTTTCCGTTGCAGATATGCTTCTTTTTTACTTAGTTTACAACAATAAATTTACCCTTCAGTATGTATTAATTGTTTTTTTAACAATATTAGGAGACTTGAATTCAGTCTTTTTTTAAAATGTTTAATTAACATTAGTACAACCTAAATATGTTCATGAAATCGTCTTAAGTTTTACTCAAAAATTGCTATGTATTTATTAAAATAAAAAGAAGGCTGTGATCCACTTCACATCTACTCCATCATATAGATAGGTGATTGGAACATTTGAAGTAAAACACTTGAGTTCTAAAATTAATCTAAAATACTTCTTATATAGTACACAAAAAAAAAAATTAATTACTATATAAAATTTTTTACTACTTCCTATTTCCATTTCAAGTTTTTAAATTTACCTAGATGGCTCATTTTACTCACGCGGTCAAAATGCGTAGTGTCTAAAAAACGAGCACTAAAATTGCGCCTTTACATTTCGAATTTAAACCAAGTAAAATCTTTTTATTATTTTGGCCGATATTGCTAAATAGATGCAACATGGGCTCATCGCCAGTGCAGTGCAGAATTATTTTAATCACTAAGTAATAAAATTATTTCTCAAAAAGTTTTGAAGTATTTTAAATTTTCATATCTATTAATCTTTTTTAAACCAGTTTTTTTTGGGGTTTACAAGGGTCTATTGTACGAATTTTAAGGGGTATCAATAATTTCAACATAATAATCATAACTTCTGGGTTAATCAACCCATTAAACGTCATAAGCGTAAATGATTAAACTTAAATTGGACCCACCAGTAATAAAATAATATATTTGTTCTGTCCTTCATTTACGACTTCTTTAACAACCATGAACCATATTAAAAGGACCTTGTCATGCATATCTGTT
>QYTT01095868.1:10617-26169 GCA_006980735.1 Dasypogon diadema
CAGATAGAGGTAAAAATCGTGTTAGAGCGATTGAATTTTTATTTGTATGAAGTTAAAATATATGCAAATTATATTGTCTTTCAGGTGAATTTTTCAGCGGAGGCTGAACAAGACTACATGAAAAATTAAATACAACATGACAGAGCTCTCTTACTAATAAAGCGCCGGCGCGAACGTGTTAAGCCTTTTAAGTTCAGGTAGTTTCAACTTGTGAAAATGAGTAAGTAATTCACTGGGGCTTCTTGCGAATATTTCGGATCAGTAAAGGGAAAGTCAGCTCCCAATAACATTTGCAAGTGACGATCAATAAAAACTCTGGGCATCCATTGGTACCCAGGAGCTGACTAATTTTATAGCGTGCCTGAATATTTCTTATATGGTCTAGGGTGTCACACCCTTAGGCCGGATTGTTCGACCGCTGCCTGTTGGCCGGTTCAGCGACAAGCGATATTCAGCAAGAATCAAGAATCTCACCAGATCATGCATACAATGATAAATATATTAATCGAAGATTACATCGACTAAATTTTCTTAAAGTCTGCACCTACTGTTTTCTATTTCTACCACAGTGCCGTGGTACCTGCCCTACACCCCATAAACACATAAAGCAAATACATAAGTTTGGAATCACATGAATACCCTTAACTATCTAATTACTCGAATAAATACTAGAAATAAGGAAAATACTTGAATGCGTGCACGGAACTTAGTCTTTTGGTACTGCACGTAACTACGTGCTGGGAAAAAGCGCTGGAATCAATCGCTGGATGTTTGACGCAAGGACCTTCACTAGTAGCAGATGTCTGCTGGTTATAGCAAGAAAGGGATAAAGTTAAACCTCCCCAAATTTTGCGCAATCTACTCGTTTCACGTGAGTTGCAATTGCCACTTAACCTCTAACCCTGACCAATGACGTATCTTAATAAAATGACACACTACAAAATTGCGTATACTTACCCAAATGGGGTGACACTAATTTATACGTTTTATAATCCCAGACCTCGCCTTAATAGTGACAATCCGAAACTTTCCATCAGGACCTTTGATGGTGTCTACAACTCTACCAAGAAGCCATTTCTGAGGCGGTGGATTATCATCTGCAACTAGAACTAAAGCGCCAACAACTATATTCTCAAAGCTTGATGCTCATTTATGTCGCTGTTGCAGTTGTACGACGAACTCTCTCTGAGAGTTCCTGAAGTCGCTGTTAACGAGATAGGTGTGACATATCGTCCAGCATTAGGGTTGGCTCCACAACTACAGTCAAAGGTTCTCCTATTAAAAGATGTCCAGGAGTAAAAGCCTCCGGGTCTGCAGAATCACTGGAAAATGCAGTCAAAGGCTGCGAATTTAAGATTGCCTCGATTTGTGCCACGACAGTTGTTAACTCTTCGAAGGTTAATGACCCGCTGTTGATTGTCTTGTACAAATGGGATTTAGCAGATTTAACCGCGGCCTCCCACAAGCCGCCAAAATGGGGTGTCCTTGGAGGTATGGGTCGAAAGTTTATACCATCTTCAGCACACATTCTAATGATCATATCCTATGTTTGTTGAGCATTGAACATTTCGTGCAACTTCTTCAGCTGTCATTTAGCCCCTACGAAATTGGTGGCGTTATCGCAGTATAAGAACTTGCAGTGACTCCGGTGTGCTATGAATCGTTTAAGGGCTGCTATAAACGTCTCCGTGGACAGATCGGAGACGGCTTCCAGATGGACCGCTTTAGTACTAAAGCACACAAAAAGAGCTATGTATGCCTTTATTGGACGTTTTCCTCGGACCTTGAAGTGGATCCACACCGGGCCACAAAAATCAACGCCGGAATGAATAAATGGACGCGCAGGTTGTACCCTATGAGCAGGTAAACTTCCCATGATTTGATTCATCAGTAGCGGCTTGGAACGAATGCAACGAATGCAGCGGTGCATTTCTCTTCCAATGACATCTCTAGCGTTGACTATCCAATATTTCTAACGAACGAAGCCTATCAGCGCCTCTGGGCCTGCGTGAAAGTGTTTTTTATGTAGAAAATTTATGAACGAGGTGGTGAAAGGATGTTTGGGAGGGAGAAGGATTGGAAATTTAACAGGATAGGGAACATCTGCATTTTGCAGTCGACCCCCAACTCGTATGAGTTTCCTTTTCGAACCTTCATCCAAGAAGGGGTTTAAATTTCTGATAGGGCTCTGAGCGCTTACAGGAAGATTCTTTTCTAATTGATGGTATTCCTTGCGAAACTCTGATTGTTGAATGTTCCAAACAATTGTTCTTTCAGCTTCTTCAAGCTCCTCAACCTCCAATTCGCCAAGTTTTCTTTCATCTTTATTCTTCCTCGAATTGCACGCGAATCTAAGAATATAAGCAAACGTACGCCTCAGCGCCGCAAACGAAGTCAAAAATTTGGCCTCCTTGATGACATCCTTCACACCGCAGCCAGAGACAGCTGGAATACAAGATTTTCTCTCTCTTTTTCAGGAATGGTTTCATTTTCAGGTATTTCTGATTTTGGCTAAAACTGCGATGAACGGTAAAGAAAAATTGGGCCCCGAAACCACACTTCAGAATGAATCAAGCGATGGGGCAGAGCTCCTCTCGAAACCAGATCCGCAGGGTTCTCAGAACAGAAACTCGGCTATCAGAGCTGACAATTCGGGCATAAATACAGCATCCATACGCCCTTTCAGACGCATCCGAAAATCCGCGTAGTTCAAGATTTGCAATATTGCCATCTGCAAGGACAAATCGAGGAATTTTGAGTAGCGATGGCGGAATAAGTTCATCCCATCCAATACGAAGTATCTATAAAGATTTTAGCAAGGACCGTGATGGGATTGATTAGTCCCAAAGGATCGAAAATTCGAGCACTAAAGGAAAGCACATCTCGTTTTGTAATCCCAGCTGACAGATTGCTTGACAACAAAAACTGAAATTTGTCAGAGACCGGATTCCACACTATTCCTAGTGCTTTAATTACATCTGAGTCATCCAACTTTAGCATTTTTTCCCTCTCTTCTTCTAGAATGTCTCGAATTACCTCCAAATTATTTGAGCACCCTAAGCTTGGTCGAAGAGCTTTCTGGTTTTAATACGCAGTGGTGGGGCATAAAGTAGTGAGGCATGGTAGGAACTGAGCGATCAGTTTCCTCCATGTGATCTAACTTATGATATTCTTCAATAAATTCCAGATACTGTAAATTAATTTCTGGTAGTTTTTCGAGGCGTTTCTCCAAATTCAAAAATCTTCGCCTAGCGATGGCGGGCTTAAATTAGCGGCAATTCGAAATGACTATAAAATTTACCTATTTAAAGTTAATATCCCTTTACATACATAATTAAATATAGAAGGAAAGTTGTCGTAATTAAAAAGTAAATTTAGATATGTCTTAACTAATATAAAGAAAAATATATGACAACAAGACTAGACTTATTCTAGTATAATTCTAAATTATTTTTCAGTCTTTACAAATACATTGGTGATTTAAATTATTATTAAGCTTTTTTAATTCTAAAAGACAGTCTTTTAATATATCCTTAATATCTGCCAATTCACCTTGCACCATATTGTGATTTTCTACTGCTAGTTGCATAGGAGTTCTTGCAAGACTAGCAGCAGTGGATCTGTTTCCAGGGTCTCCCAGTACAATTCGTATTAGCGGGAGGAGTTTCACTTTCCTCGTTAGGCAAATTATTTTCCACCAACTCTCTTTCTAGTGAAACGTCGGTTGTTAAGTTTTCTAATTCCGACAGCGTTTGAGTCTGAAAATCAAAAGTATTTTATAGATTAAGTTAACTCAAACTTCGAGGCACTTACAGGATCGAGGCCACCCTCTTGGGAAGAGCCATCACCATCAAAGTACATATTGCGTTCCGCTTGCACTAACAATTTTTTTATCTTCTTCCGTGAGCTCAATGTCACAGGTTGCGCCCCCCCCCCCTATTGTAACGCGATGCCGGCGTATTTAGTCCACCATATTTTTTACACTGCTTCGAAAATCCCGCCAACACTGTAAACGCAAAGGGATAAGACACCTATCAAATGTTACTGCTTGAGCTGGGGGTATCTGGTTCGGATCCTCTTATTGTGTGTTTGAGGTTACCTTGATAACTACTGATCCTACAGAATTTCTCACTATATACCACCCGTGGATCTATTTGGCAGCTGTCACATATTATAATTTACTCGTAAAATTCGTATACTTCTATTTGTTAGCTTTAGTTTGAATTCATATATCTTAATCATTTTGCAAAAATTTCCGCTGCCATTAAATATCCCCTTCTACGGTTAGAACTTCCTTACACACAGTATCTACAATTAGTCTTTATTGACCCAGCAAAGATACGAATGGCAATGATTTTGAAAAGTTGTAAGATATTATCGCAGACGGTATCTAATATTCTTCAACACAGAAAGAGATAAAGGTGACTATCATAAGCAAGGTACACGCTAAACGTTAAAAAATCCCATAAAATGCTGAAAAGCACCTTGAAGCGGCATCAAAATCTTGGCGACTTTTGAAAGAGAAAAAATCTTTGGAAAGAAAGCACTCAAAAATATATAACACGACGATATTCCTTGTTCCTTCCGTATCTTCCATGCAAGCAACTTTATAGAATAAAAATTCCCAAACACAATTGAATTTTAGCAGAAGCGTAAAGACGTGAAAAATAGTTAACCAAATTGTACTCTAATTATTTGCATTTAAATTGTACTACAATAAGCAGTTATGAGAATTTTGCAATATAAAGGATGAGTTTTAATCGGTTTTCTTTATTTTTTAAACTCACACTGACACCTTTAAACTTAAGAATTACCCGAATACTGACTGCTTTCCCTCGCGTGATGTTAAATACTCAAGACATACTCCTCCTATAGCAATATAAAAGTATCTACATCGCAAATAAAAAGCTTTTCTACATATTTACAAAACCTTCCTGCAGGATTTGTCACTTGTTCACACAAATATGATAGAGTGTTAAATCAAAAAATCCCAAAGGTATTTGGGTATTTGTTCATGGAACCCTACATTTAATCATTAATGGCCAAACCCATTTATCTTGAAGACTTAACTGATTCTAATTTGTTATTTAAATTAGGGTTTCTGACCGAAAACAGCGAACCCAAACTTCTGCATATGGATGTAAATGGTTTATCAGTTTGTGCGCATGGGAAAATTAAAACATGATGAACAAAAGGTGACTTTGGCATTGGGATAATTCACAGTAATTTCGAAAGTCTAATTAAGAAAAGACAAATTCTTTTAGAATCCAATAAAGGGTAAATTCTTATTTACAAATATTCCTAATTATATTTGTAGTTCCTATTTAGAAATTATTCGTTACAAAAAGTGTCCTGCAAGAAAAACGGGATACAGAAATAAATTACAATTTAACATGGAAACTTATACAAATGTGTGGGAAGGATTTATAACTTTTGGTTAATTTTTTAAACTTAATACCTTGGTTACCTCCTATGAAACCCTTTATGGTGTTTTTTTTTATAGAGATCCCTTCTCCTATTTCGAGTTATAAAATTTTCCGCCTAATGTCCTATCAACATACGACAAAAAGTCCTTTTAATATACGTTTTTTAGTAAAACTTTGGATTTCGCCAAACCTTACCGTTAGTTCGATGCTAGAAGAGTACCAACCTAAACGTGACCGTTGTAAAGAAATGCGATATATGTTTTATATATTGCTACACTTAAGCCGTTTACATTCCAATTTTCCCCCAAATTCACAAGTTGTCCGTCCTCCTCTCTGTCCTTTCCATCTCGTTTAACAATTTTTTTCCCACCTGTTTGTAAATTTTAACTAAAACACGGCGGTATCGTTTGCACTCTCTGGAACCGATGACCTTCAACTTCCAAGGACGGACAATTTATAAGATTTTGACCCCTATTTGGAAGAGACTTGACGAAGTTCTCCAAATCGATTGGAAATTTTAATTTATTTTTTCTAATTTTCCCTTAAAATATTCCCAGTGGGTTTTACTTCCCCTTGACATTGTCGGAAAGTTTGTATATTTTCTGGGAACCGGGTAAACTTGGAAAAATTCAGCCAGTTTCCACGTGCTTCTGTTCCCTGTTAAGGTCACTTCGGGGCGTAAATCTCGTCCACCTGTGCTGCGTGTGCAGGTGGATAAATTCGATTTTCGTCGCTTGCGTTTAGATTAAGGGTCGGGATTTCTGTGGTGGGTTTTACCTCAAGGAAGGGAGTTTGAATTCGGTAAGTACTATCTCCGAATGATATACTCGTCGTCGCCGAAATCCCTAGCACCAACTTCTCTAAACTACCTGATCGAATACACTCTTACTTTCTTAACTTCCAGGACGGGTTAACATCATCTTCTGATTGAACTAGGTGCATTGTTTGTTAAAACTCCCTCATAACAATTCATTTTTCAAGTGCCGTGTACTGCCTGGGTTTACAGGTAATTGCTTCGCACACTCCGATAACCTCTGGCCTAGTTTGGTTACCCATGCTGATCGCTTATAACTTACTCCGACTTGTCCTAATATGAAATGAAATTAAATTCTTTGAAGAATATTTGAGACTTGCCTTTAGTGTATCAGACCTAAGGGATAATAACTTTGACTTGACCGCGCAATATAACTCTTCGAGTTCACTTCTTATCTGTGCTTCGTTAGCATCACCAAGAACAAGTTTTTCTATCGCGGTTTGATAAGTCAGCACTTGCTTAGAGTAGGACTCTAAGATTCTTAAACGACACTCAGGAGCTGCAAGGCTATCACCTTTCTGATCCACTAAGTTTTTAATTCTTTTAATTTAGCCCTTTGTAGAGGATCGTTGGGTCTTAAGTTCTGATAACCTGTCAGTAGCCATTGCCGTTAATAATCGAACCGCTATTAGTTTTTTTCGCAATTCAATATGTCTTTTTTCTTCTAATTTCAGATAAGAGCAGTTATATTTAACTGTATCGACTCATGTATAATATAATTCGCTAACGGAGTTCCCACTATCGCAATAAAATATCAAGTGCCGTTTATTTCAGATTTCATACTCAAAAATTCTATTCTAATTTAGATTTAATCTTAATTTCGTTTAATTAACTCATTTGCACTTTAAATTTCAATTAAACTCTATATCCAAAAGGAAGTTCAAAACGATTCAAGGTCCTCAAATATATTAATTCAGCATGTGATCTGTCTATCGCTCATAAACGGAATAAAGTTCGTAACACGTTCGCAATTAATTGGATTTTAGCATTGGCTCTCTTTAATTACCTCGGCAACTTTACGAATCACTTCTTGTAATCGGAATTTCACTGACAAATTTCAACTATATTACAATACCCGCACAAATTTTTTAAGCCAATTTTTTTGCTATGAATTCACCTCCGTTTTTTTGCACAATTTTATGATATTAGCCCATTTGCCATGCAATAAAATTTTTTTAGACTGATAATCCTAGGTGCCTAGATGAATTTTAGAAATTTGCTCCTTTCGATTAAATCCATAAAATTTCGAATATGTGCTTATCACTCCTGTGGCAAGTATTACCATTGATCTTTTGCCTTGAGTTTCAATCCATCGATGAACATTTGCATATGACCTTTGGACTTTCACAGCGTTGATAAGAACACGTGCGACGGCAATGAATGATGACTGGAACTATTTCCCACGACACGAATTTCTTTTTACTGAATTTAATGAATTTTCAATTTATAATTTTGTTACTGCAGAAAGAATCCCTGCTCGGGCAGCAAAAATGTTCAGGCAAGCGTTTTTGTCTGAGAAACTTTGTAAAGAACACGACTATGGTAGCAAGAACAACTTTATTAAACAAAGACAATAGTTCAAGTGAAGATTCTATTAGAACAATCTCTTCTAAATACACGTTACAATTTTAGTTCAATGCAATGAATGATTAAGTTTCCGTTGAATTTGAATTTAAAAAGTTACATATCAGTTTGTAACATAATAGTACAATAGTAATACAATAATACGATTCTCGAAATGTAGGTACGTTACCTTCATCTTACGTCTAAACTGGGACCATGAACCTAGAATTGATACAAATTGTCAGTAAATTAATAATTATCTTTTTAGATGTGATTTTTTCTATGAAAAAACGTTTAAGAATCGACATCAACTTTCAAATTTGGAAATAGATTCATAGCTCCCTATATTTTATGAATTTTAATTTGTATTTTTAATGGTCCGTATCAAATTTGTCAAAGCAGAACACTTATGGTATCTATCCGTCCGTCTATTACACACGATTTTCTCTGAATTACAGACAAGAAGTTTTAAAAGTCAAATTTTTGATTTGGTTATCAAATGAAAGCTGATGAAATTGACATCTTAAAAATATAACATTGGTTTTTTTGTTTCAATTTTCTTTAATCAAATTTTCAAAAAGAGTAAAAATTTCTGTCGCAAGACATATTATACCGAAACTATGACTAAAAAATTTGAAAAAATCTGAAAGAAATCCATTAAAATCTACTTTCAACAAAAATTGTTTCCATGATATTACAACAAATAACTTCTTTACAATCAATAGAGAAAGTTTAGTGAGGAGCAAGGGGCAACGGACGTCGCGGGCAATGACGGCGGTGGATGACGACGAAGTATGTGTGCGAACGAATGTGCGAACTTAGTCAAAATCGGCTCGTGAGTATCCAAGATGCGATTTTTCATCAACAAATTTGCTTTAGAATCAGAAATATTGATTTATAAAACAATAAATGGATGAAAAAAATATATTCTATAACATAACCTTGATTGCACGAAACCCTAATTACGGAAGTACGATTATCACTTGACTGGTTTTTTCTTTTTAGTTTCTGATCGATTGCAAACACTTTGTGGCAAATTTCAAATTTGTATATAAGGCTATAAGTTCAAATTCGATTCCTCAAAATAAAAGTTTCCCGTAGTATTTCTAAGCCTAAGAGAAAGTGGATGGAAATTCGTTTGACCTGATTTTGAAAAAAAAAGTAATTTTATCTTTCGTGTTCCCCATCTAAATCCTATAAGTGAAATGGGAAAGAAATACATTATTATGTTATCATAAACTTAGTCTGAGATGTTTTGACTTCAGTTATTCAAATAACTTTCACCCAACAGTTAAACAAAATTTCCACATACCCTAATCCATATCTGTTAAAGAGAAGTTAAGAGAAGTTATAGCAATATGAGAAAATAAAGTTACAGAAATATATTTACAGAAAATTTACCTTCAGGCTGAAATTGAAACTTTCAGGTCTCAGGAACTATGTTAATAGAGGGTTGTAGAATTTCTCAAGGGACTGTACCCATAAAGTGCCTGTCAATTTCATTATATGAAAGTCTGCACTTTTCCCACGAGGATATCCCTAACACGACTTCCCAAATTCAATAATGGGTGCGGATTTCTAAATGAAATATACACAGAAGGTAAATCTGAGGAGGGCAGATTGCTGGCAAAACTTTTCCATTTTCCACCTTCCAAGCAGAAAAATGTCCAATCACACTGATATCACAAAACTTGTTGTCAAGCAATACGAGTCCGCCTTGTTAAAATAAATTGCGGACTGGGATAAGAAAAAACGATAATAATATAAGCCGCCTGGGATATCAAAAATTTTCGCCTAGGGAGCGTGTATGTGTATATTTGTGTTATTTGATATGTGTTCTCCTATGTATCCGAGGATAATAGTTTATAATGTGCTTATTTCATTTCGTGTGATTTCTGTATTTTAATTCATAGTTGTTTCAAAAATAGTGTATGTGCAACTATTTAAAACTATTTCTGTGAGTGCTATTGTAGAACAGGGAACCTCAAGTTCTAGAATAATCATTGCAAGGAAAAAGACAGTTAGGCACCAAAAAGCGGATTGATCACTGGTATTTTATTGACTTCACTCATTCTATAAATACACTCAAATTGTGGCAATGAAACAAGAGGTACGTACATCTTACTTAATTCATTTATGTGTACTGTAGCCTTGTTCAAATCATTCACTAGACTGAACTTTGATTATTTGACATGACTGAGTAGTAAGGGAAAATATTTACAATTCTACCAGTTAAGTGATATGCATATATTCATTTATTTATTTATCATAATTCATTCGATAGTAAACAGATATTCCAAATTAACAAACGATACATAGTAGAAAATAAAAAGAAGTAAAAAATAAGATTTAAGATTTATTCCGACTTTGATTATTAATTTTTATAAAGAAAAATTTCATCGAGATGGGAACGACGAGCCTTAAGTGACATTAACTTAAACTTGTCCAACCTGGTATTGAAATCAGCACAAGAACCTTTAAGAACCGACTGAACCTGCATTGAATAGCTTCAAGTTTATTTGTATACGAAAAATTAAAAGGATTCGAAATGGTTGAAAGATATTCCAGCACGAACCTAACCAAGGGAAAACTGAATTTTAAAGGAAGATATGAGTTTGAAACATTTACAGCATGTTGTAATGTACCATTTCATTTCAACACGTTGACTGCCCTGCTGGGCACCGGTGACCAGCTTTTAAAAGCTCTCTCACGACAAAGTCATTTTAACACGGAATTCTCTCACGAAAGCTATTACGGTAATTGCGGCAGTCAACGTGTTAAATGCTTTGTTAGATATCTTACTGACATGTGAGTCAAACAGTAGCTTATTATCAAAGCATACACCCAAACCATTTATTTCAGAAACGCGCTCTACAATAGCATTATTCAGTGTACCATCCCAATGTATTGCATTCTGTTTTCGCGAAAATGTGGAGTGTACATCTAAGAAAAGATAATTGAGATTATGAAAAACGTCTCCTAAATACGTAGTGCGGTCCAAGTATTCGTGGCCTGAGGTAGAAAGACATATTTCCCCTTTATTTCAACACATTTTTCAAGTCTTTTAGTAAGTGCTTTAATATTATAAAGAAGTAGTTTTAAGATTTGTCTTCAAAATGCTGCCTAACGGCCTCATGGATTTCTTCGTTGGAGTTAGACTTCCTTCCTCACAAATCTGATTATAGTTTGACAAATAAAAAATAGCCAGTTGGAGCCAAGTCTGGCCTGTAAGGTGGATGATCCTATTCCTCGAAGTCGCATTCCTTAATAGAAACCTTTGAAATAGCACCACTGTTTACGGACGCATTATCGTATAAGAGCAGTACTTTTCGGGGCGGTTTTCCTCTTCTTTTTTCGGAAATGGCTTTACGTAACTTTCATAGGAGTTCAGTATAATATCTGACATTTACAACGCTATTACGTTCCTTGAAGTCCAGCAATCGAATAGCTTCAGTATCCCAGAAAACTGCTGTCATGACCTTTCTGTTGCTTTGTGTGACCTTCACTGTTTCCGGCACTGGTTATCTGGGCGATGCCACTCCATTAAATCACTTTTGAACAAAGGATCATGGCAAAGAACCATAGGATTATCCTCTGTAACAATCTTATGGAAAGCATTGTCTACGTCCTCTTTACACAACTCCAAAAATTGCTGACAGCACCCACCTCGCCGTACTTTCTGCACTGAGGAAAGAATTCGCGGTACCCATGTTACGCTGATTTTTGTCATACCAAATGCTCATGAAGAATCCGAAAGTCACTTGCTTTTAACCGCAGGTCCGTCAGAACAACTTTCTCGATCAAATCCACGTTATCCTGCGCAAATACTGTTGTTGGCTCTTCACAGCGTGGATCATCTTCAGTTGAATCCCAGTTGGAATGGCAGTTTTATAACCGACTGGCACCAAAAATCAGTGGCGTCGGGAAGACTTGTGCATTATTGTTTCCGTCATCCAAAGTGCCAAATTCTGAATACCACTCACAATTTTCTAAACAAGATGTTGACGTTGAGTCACGAAGAATTTTGCGCGCAAAACAGACACAAAATTCGCAATATTTCACTGCAGAACGGTTTTCCAGATGGCATCATCAGTGAGTTAATAAGTACTGAGGAGTCTAAGATCTGTGATTCAGATGGCGCTCATGACCGGACTGCAACACCTGAGTACAGAGTATTTACAGGGGAGTGAGCTACGTTCCCCTTATATTATAATCGGAACGTTTGTTTGGCGTTTGGGATGAACAACACTGTGAGCAAATGTTTTAACAGGATAAAGGACAAAAGACCGAAGGAATTGTCACATAACGTGGTGTACAGTGTACCTTGCAATGGAAATGGACAGAACAGGTGTACAGCCAATTGTGTGGGCACCACTAGACAGTTACTTAAGAATAGGATGGCCAATCATAGTTCTGATCTGCGTTCAAGTCAGGCACAAAAAACCGCATTCACCGAATATTACTGTCGGACTCACAAACGTACACTAGATTTTGAGAGAGCCAGAATACTGCGCAGAGAAAAAAACTACCCAAAGCGAATGACTCTGGAAGCATTACGCATATACTCCACAGCCAACACTGTTAATAGAACAACGTACACGAATGAGCTAAATTCCATGTATTGTGAACAGATGAAAAGATAAGGTGGGCTATGACCAAGGAGTAGCGGTGCATTCTGGTGCTATGGGTAACTAGACAACTGAAGGAGACTATAGAGTCAGTGTGGTGTGTGGCTGTGCGGCTACTTTGGCTGGTTTTTGGTTCGGTTTCAAGCCTTGGTCCTTTTGAATGTTCGAGTTGTGTGAATGCGCTGTTTGACAAATGAATTTTAGATACCACTTGTGACATTTTATGAATTATTGTACAAGGTACAATTCTTTGTAATTGTAATAAAACCCATTATAAATGTTTGTGTTTATAGCTCTTTGTCTTGAAAAAAGCCAAGTAGTTGGTCGAAACGTTGGTTGAAATGTAGAAAATACGAATAAAGTATGCTCAAAGTCTAGATATAGCTTTTATCTCGACTTGTTATGGACCGGTAGCCCGATACCATGCAGCTTGACTAAAAACTCTAATTGGCATCTTAAAATTTACGAGCTTGAGTGATTTTCAATTAATATGATGATAAATACCATCAAATTAGCTTACTTCGTTTATACCTAAACTGTTTTAATAATGCGATTAATTTTTCAAACACTGAGGTATTAGTACAAAATGTGTACAATTCTAATTGTATCTATCAAAAACAACTTTGGTTAAACTCATAACTGGTTCGCAGTAAGGATTAAATTACCGCGAGCAGGCTGTCTGCTCTTCCCTCCTGGCATTACTTACAGAATATTCTATTTCAGCTATCCTAAAATTAATGAATAACAAAGCTTAAGTTCTAAGGAAAGCCATATATCCATAAAAATTACACGAAGTTCCATGTCACTTTTTTGCCATTGGTCCTAATAGCCAGTAAGAGAATGCCAAACTATTTTATATTAAAAAGAATATTTATTTTTCCCCTATTTTAGAATAATTAGTAAGGGTTTGTGCAATAATAAATGTACATATCTGTATTTAAAGTGTGTCATTTTCTTCACTTATAATCTTTTTAATAATTCTTGAATATTGTACTATTGGATTTTTTTTATCTCAACATAAAAGTATTTTATCAGTCTACACAGAAGAATGCGAAGTGAAAGCAAATCTTATTTTTTGTATATGTAGTTAAAGGTCACAAGGGACTACTAGTTAAATATTCTAAAATAAACAATACCCGATTTTCTTTTTCACACACAAAACACCAAAATACAATCTAAAACAGAAGTATGTGATAGGATTTCGGGCAATATCGACTGGAAAGAATCCTTTCTAAAAATATCCTGCTAGATTTTGTGATTGTTCTACATCAAGGACGACATAGAAAAACATTTCTAAATATTTGTCTTATCTTACGTTATTCCACCCGACAATATTTCCGTTCACTGAAAGTGTATAAGCCCTAAAGTTAAAGATATAGATTTTACTTTTACGGTAAACATGTAAATAAATGTATAAATTTCCTGCATGTCTTTAAAAGATTTTAACAAAAGCCCACTTCTTATTCACGTTGAGTTGCGTTTTATACGGAAAAAGAAATCAACATTATACAGCAGGCGAAGAGGTAGAAGGCCAATAGTCTTGTTATCTAAGGTTGTCTGTCGGAATTTGTAATTACAAAGGGTGATTCATTAGAAAAGGGACACTTTTAAAAGTAAATAGATATCTCATTTCACGGAATTTTAACAAAATCTTACTCGATATTCTGCACATTCTTTTTGGCCAAGATTTAAGTGCTTAATAATTTATAAGCTATTGTGTTAGCGCTTTCCAAGCGGACTTTATTGATTTTTCAGCTATTTGATATTAGATACTTTTGGAGCGGCATCTGGACTTCTTGGGGTATCCATGCCTCAGCATGGATTTATTGTTGTTTTTAAACAGGTCATTGTGAGTTGCGATGCGTTGCGTTGTGTACGATGGAGGATGGAGCAGAGCCCTCGTGAAATAGAATATTTTCACTTCGATATAACCGTTTTACTTCCTTTTGAATAAAAAGTTTAGGGATATTTTGAACATAATATTAGCCCCAGCTTCCACAAAATACAAGTCAGTTTTTCCATTATAAGATATCCATACCATCACTCCAGTTACTTTTCTTGCCCTTCTTGTGTAAACAGCAAATCTCGGGTGCCGTGTATCCACCGTTGACCATGAAATTTATGGAGCTAAAACCAGGCTTTGTCAACAGTGATGATTTTTTCCATTTATTGTTATTTAACATTTTATAAAATTTTAAAAAACGTCATCGTCGTTCTTAAATATTGCGTTCAGTAAGTTGATGGGTGTCCAGGGCCGGATGGACAGTTTTATACAACCTTCTTTATTGATTTCCAATTTACAATTAAAGCTTTATCTTACTTGCTAAGCATGATTTACAATTTTCATGATGACTATGGAAAATTGATTGAATTTCTTAACTTCAAATAATTGCTTTTTTCTGCAAAACTTCTTACTTAGCATATAGTTGCCTATTAATTAATTATTTGGGGCAGCCGGGTGAATGTCCTTTGGTTGCTTCGCAAACATTCTGCCCGCCGTCTTGCTGGTCGGAGACTTGCGTAAATTCGATCAGCTGGCGATATATCTGTTGCTTTTAAATTAAAGCTTGGCGTTACCTCGCTCCTGGTTTCCTTGAGCGCTCCTCCTGGGTATTAGGTGACCACATTTTGTTTTATTAACATGCAACCAATACTATTATGATGGTGATTAATGTGGATGCGGTAGCATCCTATCCGATGATCACAAAAACCGAAAAGAATGTGTTGCTTATATAGCAAGATTTTGCACACGTCACCACGAAAGTGGCGCGATTAATGACTTAGGGAACCCTAACTAGAGATGAGGTCGTTAGATTATTGAATGGTGAAGATTGGGACGCACTTTATAATTATCTCAGACGAGCGCTGAACTATAGGGCCTTCCTTGTTGCGGAATTCAACAATTGAATCCCCATAGCAGTTATATATTTAGCCATCCTGCCGGCTACCCTGTAATATTATTCTGGTTGCATCTGGCTTTTGCCAACTCCGTGCCAGCCTAGACAGACGACCGTGTGTCAGTGTCGAAAGTTTTATTTGGTCTTTTATTATTCATGCCTTTTTTCTTTTCACTACTGCTAAGATATGTTGGATTAAATAATTTATAGCATTACGTTAATTA
>QYTT01095869.1:0-11909 GCA_006980735.1 Dasypogon diadema
CCAGGACACAGAATACTTATTAGAAACGAGAGGGAATGTAGTTCCATCCTTTTTTGTTGTTCGGTATCTTATGGGTAAAATTGGCATTTATCCTAGACACAGAATGCTTATTCTAAAAGAGGCAGCAATACAAAACAACATATAAGGTAAAACAAATACATTTTGTTCTTCCTTTAAAACCCCCTTTTCTTTTAGGTACAAAGCAAGAATCCGAACCATAACAACGTACATGTGGCGATGCTATACACGGCTTTTGACGATTGTATTTTTATAGCATTTCTTTGCGCCAGTCGAAACAAGCGTTGTAATCGTACGGAATCCAACACGATAAAGTCTTTTTCACAACTAAATGTTCCACTCTTGTGTATGCTTATCATACTAATCCCCAGGGATGCCTCGATCTCACGGTATGTCACATGTCGATCGTGCGTTTTCAATTTGCGCACAGCATCGATGTGTTCTGGTAAACGAACGACGGCCACGATTGAATTCACTAAACCAGTGATATACAGTGGTTTTAAATGGGTTGATCAATGTACTGTTGCTGAGATAATCTACGTCGAAAGTCATAGTAAATCATCGAACGAAAATTCTCACGAGTTAATTCCATTTTTTGACTGAGATTAAATTTACATGTCATTGTAAACCACACAAATGGCGTCCGTATGACAAAACGTTCTGAGTATGAATACATTTACTATTGATATATCAGATAGCGTCTAGAAATATCATTGTTGCCAATTCTGGATACATAAATAGCAACCCTCGTACGTCAGAATATTTCTGAAAAATCGGTATATTCATATTTCATTAAGAAAAAGTACTTACATAGATTTCTCCATTAAGCTAATAAAATTCGAGGCGGTTTCTGGAGTCACCAGAATTTGTATAAGTTAAATTTTTCACTCTAATAAAGTAAGTGCTTATGTTTTTATCTTGTTTTATCCCCACGCAAAAACTTCTATTTCTAATTACCCTAGTTTCCACATAGTAGAAGATTTTTGGTGGTTATTCAGTTTTCTCACGAAACTCGTTTTACTCATAATAAAGGATATACTAATTTGAAGTCTATGCAATTTAAATTCTGAGCTGCCATCACCTAGTGTCACCTGGAATATATTCAAGAGTTAGAGGAATAAATTGCACTTCCTAAAACGGGACATGGAGGCTACTGATTCTTGCTCTTTTGCTTTCTTGGCTTTAAGGTGGATCTAACATATACGAACGACACCCCTCTCAAGCACCTAACTAAACAAATTGAGGGCTTATCATGCTTGTATGTATGTCAGTTTGCTCACTTCAATGCCAAAAATTGAATTTACTTGTGTTGAGGACGTTGAAAAATGATTCGGAAAATGTTTCCAAATGGAGACATTTCTGGCAACATTAGCGTTTCGCATTATTCTGTCGACTATTGTGGGGGTTACACGGTGTAGCACGGTTGTTTGCTACGTAACTCGCCTTTTGTATTGATTTTGATTTTTCTTTTACAAGAGGGTTTATGGGGATAAAAACTATGTCATAGAGATAAATGTAGCTTCCGGGAATGTACGATTCCGGTCGACATTAAAAATTCAATTTTTTTCCTTTTAGACATCGCTCCATCATCCTATGAACACGAAATTATAGCAACCTTTTAAGTAACTAAGAAATTATGCACAAAGTAAAGCAAAATCAAAGTATATGGAAATATGTATGACTCAAGATGGATCATTTTTATCCATCTTTTCACTTGCGAATATTCCCTTTAGAAATTAGAACAAAACATTTCTTTTAGGTTTTGTTTTATTTCTCTATATCTGACTTTGGCAACAGCTTTTTAATTGACCTAATTTCTGCTTATATTCGAATACATTTCGGTACTTCATACATATTTGCACACAGAACTCGAGTAGGATTCCAAATCAATTGAAAATGATGTCCTTGTGAAATTCTCCATCTGTATGCCTTCCCCTAATATGTGGAATGTTTCTATTGAAGGTTGCAGTTTTTAATATGCTGCTTGGCTTTTCATACAAAATTGCATCCTTTTGAATATTTTTAGCAGAAATGTTGTTCTTATATGAAATAGGGAAATTTAAATAATTGCATTATACCTGTCTTTATTAATCACTCAGTTTTCTCCAATTTCACCATACCAGACGGAAACGAAAGGAATACCTATAGCATTAAAGAGTTCCCGCAATTAATTTCAACCAGACTATGAGGGGTGTTGATTTATCAGCATTAAAGAGTCAAATGCGTTTATATGGAGTAGTTGTTGGAAATTACGTCGCCGTTAAGGATACCGCTCCAGCTCCTATCAACCGTCGAGAAGAGGCCATTAAAATAACACGGTCATAGCACCAAGTCGACTAATTGTACCATTAGGGGTAGTTAGATTTTGCTTAGAAAACGTAAAGGTATTTCTGGACCTGGACAAATAAAACTTTGAGCAATTAAAACCATTCTATATTGCTCCCAACGGCGATCTTTTGTATCCCCTTCTCCCAAGTTGATTTTGCTCACCATATTTAATGTAAAAAGGGTTTTTGACCCGCTGCTTGATGAATATAAACCAAATTTGTGAGGGAATTGTTAGGCTCACATCTTCCCTATTCAATAGATATCAATGATTAATTTTATGCGCTATTTTTTGAATTACGCTTTTCATTTCAATCATTTGATATTCTGAAATTAATAAGAATTATAAAAACCATTTCAATTAATTGATGCCTGATATTGAATTGATTTAGTAACTTCTTTGGAAAAATATACATAATCAGTTTGACACTCGAATTTTAGAATTCTTAGATTTCATTGGACTAACATCATTTCATTTTAGTGTTTTAAGAACTACTTTAAGCTAATCTTTGCGCCTTCTAATAGACGCATACAAAAAAAATGAAAATTTAAAAAGGATAAAGGATGCCGGAGTCCAAAGTTTGGCAGTTTAAAACACAACCGGTAGAAAAAATTCAGTGTTTATTAAAAAAATTAATAATTAATTAAAGTGATAAAATATGAAATTAAAAACTAAACCTGATTAACAATAATAAACTGCGAAATAAAACAAACCAACAAAATAAAGAATAAGGGATAAAGTAAATGAAATGAATAACTGAATGCAAAATAATGATTAATGCAAACAAACAAATAATAAAGAAATTAAACTTAATTATGAATTAAAAGAAAGTAAAATTCAAATGGTAATAATATAAAATTAAAAAATGAAGTAAGAATGAAATAATTATTACTAGGAAACTAATTCAAACAATAAAAAAATGTAACTTAATAAATCAACTAAATAAATCAAACAATGATGAACTGACGATAAATTCAAATAATACACACATCTGGGGTGCCTCAGGGCACCTTAGCCCGCTAATTTTTGTCCTTTCAATTAACGATATTGTGCATCTTTTAAAGCATTCTAAGGTGTTAATTTATGCTGACGACATGAAGATTTTTTTCTTCATTAAAAATCTCAGTGACTGCGCTTCCCTTCAGGAAGACCAGAATACGTTTCATTCTTGACGCGGAAACAATGACTTGGAGCTTAACATAAATAAATGCAAGGTCATGCCATTCTTTAGAAAACGCGACTATATTACCTACGCCTACACATTTTCTACAAACAAAATTCCTCGTGTTCATTCTGTCAATGATCTCAGTGTGAAGCTTGATTTCGTTTCCCACATTAACTACGCTGCGTCTAGGCATAATTCCATGTGGGGTTTCATTAAACGCTGGTCCAAAGAGTCCTCTGATCTTCAAGTATCCTTAACATTGTATAACTCGTTCGTCCGACCACTTCTTGAGCACATTTCGCAAGCGTGAAATCCTTCCTACGCTGTCCACAGCGGTCGTATTGAGTCTGTTCAGCGTAGGTTCATCAGATTTATTTATGTTTGGAATTGTTATTCTACCTGGTGCTCTTCTAAGTTTTAGTATGGAATTTGCCACGCAATATCTCAATAGATTCGCAAGTATAATTCTTATCAATAGAATTACCTTAACCACTGGTACCCAAATAAATCACTGTGCTCACAGGGGTGTAGCTTTCCGGAAGTACGACTCAGCCAGCTCGGTTACCGGCGTGGCAAATGGAAAAATACGGATGTGGGAAAATACTCTCGGAATCTTGTTGAAATTAGTTTTGTACGTTGGCAGTACTGGTAATAATTGTCAAGTTGACAGCTGCTAGTGTTATTTTACTTTACTGTAAGTAAGAAATAAGTTGCAATATTTCAAACACTTAAATTAGACTTATTTTTTATAATGCCTGCAACCTTATAGAAACCATGTTTACGCAGTTTTAAGGCCGCTTTATGAGTTTGACAAACAGTAGTGCCAACATCCCAGACTAAAAAAGTTCTCCTATATGTGAGAGTCAATACTAATTTTCGAATCTCTAAAAATCCAGATCCAAGTTCTGTATAAAGATCTGAATCTTGAGTTGTCATTGTAATTACGTGTGTAAGTGAGATGTAGATCTTAATATCTGTACGGATCTTGTGCAAAAAAGCACAGCTAATGTTGGGCTAACATCTTTAGTTTTCCCTTCCAGTAATCAGTTCAGTTGCGCTTTAACTACATTCATAATAACAAAGAAGATATTTTGCATATGTGCTTCTTATTCCGTTCCCATACACATTTCAGTATTTACAATATTGCCGTATAAAATTTGCTCACCTGTGAAATATGCCTGAAATCGACAATGTACTCTGTACTAGTCTAAAATTCTTGCATCATAAAATCAAATCCCTCTCTAAGTAATCCACTTTTCTAAAACAATTTCCAAGAAAGACTATAAAACCCAGTCTCGGGGAAAAATCAGGATCAACATAAAACTGCCCTGAAACAATAACGAAATGGAAAGAGGAAATTAAGTGGATGTCTACCATTTGTGGGTGCTAAGTTTCTGCTCAAATTATGGGTGCAACACTACACTTTCAGGTTTTCACTTCGTATTTGAGGAATTTTATTTGCTCAATTTCAGGGAATTCAATTTAACCTAACTGCAGTTGAACGTTCATTTCTGTGCTGCTATCCCTCTTGCTAAAGCAAACCTGCGATAGTGAAATTTTATAGAATGAGCCCACGCTTTTTCTAAACGGTGAAAATTTTCCATTTTGCCGGAACGTTGAAGGAAATCATTACGGGCGTTCGCATGCACAAAACGAAAGTCCACAGGATAGATATTATGTGAATTGAATGAAGTGAGAAGATGATTTAATCGCTAACTTTGTCTATTTGCAAGGAGCGTGGTCAAAGCCCCTGAAGTTATTCTTTCAAGTTTCCAAACCAGTTAAACTTTAATAAACTCTCCAATATCTAAGGGTACAAATTTTTCTTATCGCTTTTATGTGGCTCTACTTATATCTCTTCTGATCCTTTATGTCCTTACTAAGACCATATTCTTTACGATACCGAGGATATAATTTTCCTGGGTTTGGATGTCACTGCTCTTACTTGGGAAGTCGTTACAGAGAAGTGTGTCACGTATATAAAAGAACTTGTGAATCGGGAGGTATCTTTGTAGACAAACCGGGATGCCTTTGTATACAACTTTGAATGCAGTTTCAGTAAAGCCTTTTCATGGAATTCCCTGGAGTCACAGATCCTTTTTTCTGTAGTGTATCCCATGGAGTGAAAATTGCAAGGGTCTAATAACTATTAAAACTAAAAAGGCCAAAGTATGCAGAAGATAAGCATTTTAATTTGTGTGGAATTGGCTACAGAGAACTTTGCCCTTTCATCCTAATTTTAATCTAGCTCAAGATTAGCGCTTCCCCTCCTTAAATGTTACAGTTATTATTTCTTTAGAATATTTTCAAGGGACCTTTTTTTCCTAATTGGATTTTAATTTTGTAAGGGTTATTATGTTCGGCACAGTTCTTGAATTTGTGTCTTAATAAAATTAAAAGCTGAAGAGCAGACATTACTGGCACATTTAAAACAACAGCTGCACTTCTTTCCGACCGAGGTTGGTTTTAATTTATTATTCCACAAATATATAATTGAGTGAAGTAAAATTGGTAACCTATACTTTAAGGTTTTAAGGTGACCTACAATAACCAAGCCTCACATCACAATGAGAGAGGGTTTCCGACGTTTTGTATTTATACCCTTGGAACCTTCGCTGGTCAATTAGAAATCGATGGTCAATTCTTCGAATCCGCAATCCGTGTAATATCAGAGGAATATTTGCATGCCAAGGTTGCATCGTACTCTACGGAACAGACACACCACTTCCTCATTGGAAAATTCTGGTTAGTAACAGAAACGACTACACTTTATAATACCTCGTGAAGAAAGCACACTGTTCACAAGCTAGCATTTTGTGTTTTAAGCCAATGGTAATGGAATTAATGAAAGGGTTCAAAAATACCACGCCAAAGACGGCAATGTTGGAGATGGGAATACCTGTCAGCCATAAGTCGCGAAGATTCTTCCTGATGAAAAACTAGGAAAGAAGTTATAATTGGTTCAGATCAATTATGTTATACCATAGACGTAGGGCAGAAAAGAAAATGATGCTTTTGTAGTTAATTGTCCGCGGCTAAGTATTTATTCTTACATATTTGCAGCTGACCTTCAAATCTGCCAGCCGTTCTACTATCTCCAATCTATGGTGGCATCCTTTAATTATTTTATTTCGTTTATATTTAGGAAATGTTGTCCATCATATTGTATCCAGATTCGAAATAAGCAACCGCGAAAACCTCTGCGCATAGATATCGCATATGACGATCACAAAAACTTTTAAAAAAATTTACATTTCCAATTTTCATATGGCAGCCCCTGAAAGGTTTGTCTGGTTGGTTCATTTTCCATCAAGATATTTAGGTTTTATTAAAGTACTTGTGTGCCAAATTTTATCCATCTACTTCGAAGCATTTTGGTTTTAGAAGGAAAATATAACGATTTTTATTTGATATAGCTGGAGGTTTCATATGGCAACCCTATGAAGGAGTTGTCCAAATTAACTCATTTACGAACTTGTATCTTTAAAGTTTAATAATATTTCCGTGTATTTGCAAACGTTTGCTTAAACTTATAATACCCCACATGTAGGGTATAAGAAAAAAAGTTGTAGTGGGACCCAATAGTGAATAATACTAAACATCCCTTTGCCATTATTAACAAAAAAATTTATTCTGTTTTTATTATTTGTTATGAAAAGTTTAAGGCTTTTGCTTAATTTCCCCACTTTTGAGATAGGATTTTTTGAAAATGGCGTTTTATTGTAGAATCACATAATTTTTAAACCCCCTTGAACGTGATGGCCGAGACGGGCGGGTGGAGGAAAATGAAAACATATTAGTAGACTATTTTTACATTCCGTACATATTCTGAAAGTTTCACGGAAAACTGAAACGATCGAGTCCAATAGTGATCGGTTTCGTATAGAACGGCTGTATATATATACAAGGGTTACGATAATTAAACAGTATACTGTATGCCAATCGATTCCTTGAACTGTCCTGATCAACATTTCTTCGAAGACCCCTTTATGTCCTTTGGCCCTGTAAAATCCTTATAACTCCTCACAGGGACATCATAGAATAACAACTACACTGAAAAAAATTATGAGTTCAGGGCTTTCAATTTTTGTACGCGTTTTCGGGACAGCAACAGTTTGTAATCCTTGGAATCATAGAGAACATTTAACAGCTATGTGTTGTTTTACTAAAAGCAATTGTTGTAAGCCCAAGAATAACAATTTATATCTCCAAAAATCACAATTATCGGGTCATAGCCCGTGAGCATACTACACATTGCTTTTTTTTCAGTGTAAATATTCATTTTAGGGAGGATACTTGCGACTTTCCAACAGTATCTTACTTGTCCGGATCAGTTGTGTCCTTGAAAATTTATACAAGATAAGAATTGAAAAATGTGAATTTTGTGGTCAATTTTAACCAAAATATTCGCATGACCAAAAATTCACATTTTTCAACTTTGATCTTGACAAACTTTTCAAGGACACAACCGATTGGGACAAGTAAGATACCGTTGGAAAGTCATAGATATCCTATTTCAAACGAACTCTTGGTCATTATCCTGTGCTGTCCTTATGAGTTAGAAGGATTTTACAGGGTGCACCTCCGTCAAAAGACATAAAATCTTTGAATGCTATTTTAAAGGGACAGGAGAGATTTTAGAGGGAGGAGGGGTCTCCAAACAGACATTGATAAGGGATTGATTGGTACACCACATATCGATTAATTACCGGACAACCTGTATATACGTTAGTTAATATGGAATGTACATCGGGCCTTACTCGATTTCAGGCTGTTTGTATTAGCCAATATGCTGCCGATAATAAATTAAAAAAAGTATATAAAAGATACTTAGCTTTAAAAATTCATAGATTTATGAAAAAAACTATCTGGCTTTGTTCTACGTAGGTTCATCATTTTAACTTCCTCCTCATGGAAAGATTTGATCCCGGATTACTTTGAATTTTTATTTTCCCTCATGCTTTAAGTTCAGAAAAGTTAATCCCAGGTCTCTACTTTTATTTTAAATTAAATTTGCCATAATTTCTTAAGAAAAAATTTAAAAAAATTGAATCAGTTAGAAGGAAACTATAAAAACATTTACAAAGTAAATCAAAAGGTCTAATTTTCGAATAGTATTTAAATCCTTTCTATTACTCTCGCTTTGCTTTTCTTGGTACATACGAATGAAATTTTCAATCAGTTGAAGTGAATTTCCATTTTAGCTACGGCAATTGTACATTTTCCATTTCGGTAATGGAATTTTTATTTTCCGAGATACTTTAACAGCAGGAAACAAGACGAAGTGGTTTCTTTGCACATAGAAGCTCACTCAAATTCCTATTAGAAGATTTCCAAACAGAACTCGAGGAAATAATAAATCGGCCATTGTTTACGTTTAAGGAAATTTCTCATGAGATATGTTCTGTTTTATGGAACTGAATTCAAATTGCTGCATTAACATAAATACCTCTTATTAAGTCGGAAATTGACTGACTTATTTGTGAAGTTATGTAAGGAAGTGATTTGTGCAGCATTTTTAGAAATTTTTTAAACAATATATACAATTATTATATAAATATTATGACAAAATGCTCGATAGAAATGTCTCAATATTATTATCTGTATTTAAATTGATAATATGAGCTTGTTTACTTTGTTTAGATCACGTGAATGGCGACTTTACATCGCTACAAATTCCTAATTGGCAAAAAAGAGCAAGATCACCATCTCTAGAGGAATGAAGTTTTGAAGGGGCTAAAACTCTTTGGAAGATTAATTAAACCAGTGATGATGATGATATAATTTAGAAACACAAGAAGATTAGCTTAGATTCTCAAAGGCACTCGCAGGTTATCTTAAGATATTTGTAGATATATTATATATTCCTTTGTCAATACCCACTCCGGCTATAACAAATCACATAATAGATCTAATAAGTTTTCGATAAGTACGCTCCCTCGATTTTTGAAAAAGTAAACGAGATTTTTATACATACCAAAGTAAAACTGTTAAAAATATTATTAGTGAAATTAAGTTTACGTCATACTTTTAGAAATCCACATATTTGAGGACTTTCTTGCTGGTATCGAAAATTTGTCTAAATATACCTCATATTTTTTATATTGCCTAAAACTTGTAAGACCTTGTAATACATACTGCACAACTTAGATAGACGAAGAGGTACCTGTAGTGAAATTAAATTAATTACTATTAAATTAATTAATTAAATTATTGATTATACCATGAAAAGATATTTTCATGGAGGTATTTTACGTGGTATTAAATGAAATTCAAAATTTGAACAAATGTAAATAAAAATTTAAATAGGATGAAAAGTTTGTAAAAGATATAAATTACTGTTTTAAAAAAGATGTTTGCATGATTTTAACAAATACAATAGAAAACACTTAGGTTTTGAATCATTTTCTCAGACATTTATACTTCAAAAAAAAAACTTATTATAGGACGCAGGTAGACACTGAGAAATTGTTAAAATTAATGTCATTAAAAAAATTTTAGGAACTTAGTAAAAGTAGTAGTAAAAAGCTTGAGAGAGTAGAAGTTTTTGTAAAGAATAATTTTAATTTAAAAAGAAATAAAATACCTATTAAAACTAATTGAAATTTACAGCTTTTTTTAATTAATTCTGCTACCATTAAACATAAAAACACTGCAATTTATTCAGATGTAATTACAGAAATAAACAAAACAAATGCTTTCACATTTACTGACTTAAAATTTTCTAACATATTGTGGATATTTTACACACGTAAGTATGAGGTAAATACAGAATTTGTGCCATTCTTGAGGTGACAATGCTTGCAAATCTTATAATTTTCTGTGGCAAATCGTTCTCTTGATCTTAATTAAGGATTGTTTTTCGTCCTATGTGTTTTGTAAAGTTTTCGATTTTGAAATGAATTTGAAAAATTTGCAGCACATTGGGCTAATTGTCCCCTTTGTATTACCTTTGTATTGCCAGAACCTCTCTTTGGACCAAAGCGTACGTCGCTTTTTTGTTGGCGGTAACATTTCTAATTTTTCTACGAACAAAAACTTACACCGAAATAAGAAAGAAAAAAATTCAATAGTTTAATAAGGTCTAATATTAAAATCGGTGGCCCTTATTAATTCTGAAGCACTATCAAATGCAATATCAATTTTCCAAAATACCAATTCCAAAACAATTAAAATTACCTTGATTATTAAAGAAGAAAGTTTAAGTTTAATAATTAATTTTTTGCCGATGACAACTATAAAACCAAACGGCCGCGATATAAACGCGGTCCAACTGACAAGATGGATGTTCCTTTCTATGTGTGCGTGGAGTATCACACGAATCAAACTATTTTAAATTTAAATCCAATTGAACACAAGATGGGGGCACTTGGTGGACACAAACTGTGATCGAAACACTTTCTTTCCACATTGAAAGAAATTTTGTATTCCAAGTGTTTTCCAAGTGTTTTTCGAAATGAATTTCACTTCAAAATTTAATTCAATTTTAAATTTAGTTTTAACCTAATTGACCATATTACACGTCGGGCTTTATTTACCGCATGTTTGAAATTTCGATACAACCTGAAATAGTTTTAAAATTCAAGTCAGTTTCTGAAAGGGAAATTCATCACAAAGCACAAGTTGAAAACGACCGATACTTATCTGACTCCTTAAATTCAATTCTTTTGAAGGACTACAGCACTTGAAGGCAGTGAGATGGTCCCAATAGCACCATGCATGCGACAACCATCCATAGCAATATGAAGACAACTCAAAATGACAGCTTTAGATGGGATAAAATTGGAGATTCGATTTAGTACATCTGTTTATTTATCTCTATAAACTGAAAGAATTTGGGAACACACTTAAAAGAAGCACACTTAGAATCCTACACTTTATTTGAATACTTTATACCAACTTGACAATACTTAATTAATTAAACGATATTATATTAGGAAAAAATGATTTGCCCACGCGTCTGTTTAATTCCAAGTTATCCACAATACTACCTAAACCTATCCTTGTCTTCAGGCCCATGAAGTTAACTCTGGTGCTTGGCCGTTGAGCTCTTGATAAGTGTACCAGCTATAAATTGCATATCACAGCGAATCGAGGATCGATGGTTGCACTAATTGCTGATGTGCACTCGGTTGCAATTTTCGGTGTTTTTTATTTATGGTGCAATAGTGCAAGCAGGCATTTTCCATACATGTCCGGGCGATATACTTTTGGGTTAATGAGGGCGATGTACCTTTAGAGGAACTTAGGCAACTTAACAACATCAATGAGGTCATCGAGAAAGGTTGTTGAGTTTTTTTAAAATTAGAATATCTTGTACAATTAGAAATCTGTTCGTGAAATATTAGAAATCCTGTCCACTTGTAACTTCGAATCAACATAGTCATTAATGATTTTAAA
>QYTT01095869.1:12606-22671 GCA_006980735.1 Dasypogon diadema
TGATAAGTGTACCAGCTATAAATTGCATATCACAATGAATCGAGGATCGATGGTTGCACTAATTGCTGATGTGCACTCGGTTGCAATTTTCGGTGTTTTTTATTTACGGTGCAATAGTGCAAGCAGGCATTTTCCATACATGTCCGGGCGATATACTTTTGAGTTAATGAGGGCGATGTACCTTTAGAGGAATGAGTGCAACTTAACAACATCAATGAGGTCATCGAGAAAGGTTGTTGAGTTTTTTTAAAATTAGAATATCTTGTACAATTAGAAATCTGTTCGTGAAATATTAGAAATCCTGTCCACTTGTAACTTCGAATCAACATAGTCATTAATGATTTTAAATTTAAATAAAAACTAAATCGCAAAAGTAGCATTTTTATTTTCAAGTTCACATACATAAATTGGTACACAAAGAGATTATAAATACCCTGATCTCTTTTGTTAATTGAATTGTGCATCTATATATATACACCAGAATCTCTTGAACCACCATAAGTTATGCATCATCCTTAAATAACCTTATCAAATAGTGCATCAGTCCTCAAAATCGATTTCCAATGGAGTCTTGAATTAATTAGAAAATATGTCAATACGAACCTTTTCAAATCGCGTAATTAATATTAATAACTATGTTTTACGTGGCAAGTGCTTTTCTTCCTGTATACGAATTTCTCTATTCAAAACATCCCTATAGAAAAGTGCGATACTAATCCTGTTGCCATTTTCTTATAATTGCATTATTTTTACACACGCTTGAACTGTCACAGAACTTTTATTAGCTGCCAACAAATGAACCATGTTCACCGTCATTTAGACGATGTAAAGGGTGGAGCTGAACCTTGATAAATTTCCCCAATGTTAGTTCAGCTAGACTACGAAAATGCTCGTTAAATTGCACTTTTATATCAAAAAGGTGGAGTAGTTGGCAATTTGTTCACTTTCGCTCCCCCTTTGACTTTCAAACAGCTCTAAATAAATGGGCTCGAGTGCAGAGTTTTCTGTACTCTAGGGAGTTGTGTTCTGAAAACTTTTACCTTTTTAACAACAATGTGAAAGGTGTAAATTAAAATAAAAGTTACACAAAATATATAAAACGGCTGTACTTGAAAGTTCTTTAATAGTTCAAGCAATTCTCTGATTAATTTTCATGTCTGACTGAATCTTATTTTCTTATTCACCATTATATCTTTTACCCTTTTCAATATTGTAGTACATTACGATCGTTTATATAAAAGTTTAATAAAATTACGCATCTACCTTTGATACATCTAATTATAGAAATGTCTAAGATTATGCCTAAAAGAAACCTTGGATTTAGCAATTCTAACAACTTCATGGTCTCCACGCCTTTAATACGTTCACTACCGTTTTCGATACACGCTTCTCTTACATGAGAATACCAGAAGTAATTTGAACGGAATTTTAACGGTTTTGATTGATCTAGTCTAGTGTAAAAACGAGGTTGAATATTTGAAGAAAAGTGTACAATCGGCTTCAAATTTTTTTATACCAGGTTCTAATAAAATACAAATTATGTCAAATTTGTATGATATAATTTTTTAACAATTTTGGAAAAATTTTAACTTCGATAGGAGGCCGAATACTATTATTTTGTGGTGAAAATTATCCAACCTAGAGAGCTCAAATGGAAGAGATCTTACAAACCGGACAGTATCTATAGATAGCAGCTGAAAAGGACGCGTCCTCAAGGAATTGGAGAATATCAAAAAGAGACGATGGGGATATGGACGAGCGCTTTGACCTTATAATGTCGATGGAATCTGATATTATATATAATAATTGCTACTGAAAAAGTTTTGAACTTACGCCACATTGATGTGTGCAGTGGTGAGCTCGAGCAGGAGATATATATGAAACAACCACCATATTTCGTTACTGGTGACATTATAAAGTTTGCAATTTAAGACGTTTTATATATGGCTTAAAACAGTCAAGTTTTCAATCAAAATAAAAATTGGATTCAAAATTACAGGAAGACGGATTTATTTGATCAAATTACAACAGCTATATCTATTATAAAATTCCAAACACCTCTATGACCTACCCGGCAGTATTTGTCGAAATAGTTTGGCTACTAACAATACCCTCTACCATTGTCGGGAAGTTAGGCATAATATCTGAACTTTTTGTAGTAGGTATTAACCATGTCGTTAACCATAGTAACTACACAATACAGATTAAAACAACTTTAACCTTCACGAGATACCGTCAACAATTCACTCTTTGGGAGTCGGAAACTTTGTCGCCCTCATCAGCTGTCACTATCGACTAAAACTCAAAGTTGATCAAGTGCTAGTCGTTGACATCCATTGAAGGTTACCATTTTGTAGTACTGCAAATTTCAAATAGAGGCGAGGTCAATGTCCCGTTATCACGGTACAATATTTCAAGTCTATTCTTGTGTATGAACAGACTTCCCCCTGCATCTAGCTGATTTTGTTTGCATACAGCTTTTTCCAGTCTGAGCTCTTTTATGCTTATATTGTTATGATTTTCATCAATTATCTGTTGAGCTACAGCTGATTGAAGGGGTTGGTTGTTTTTTGCACGGTTAATGCGCTCCTTGAATCTTGTCTTTATAGCTTTATAGTGTGCTTCCTCCTAAAGGACCTGTAAAATGGTGTTTTCTTTTAATTCCCAGCGGGAAATTTGGTCAGACCTTCCCCAGGAGTGTGCTTGGAAGCTAGTAAACTTAATGGCAAAAAAGCCATCACCTTATCTACGCCCCTTGTCGTAGGTATACCTGAAATTAACTCGACACATCATTTTCAAAACAGATCACTACTGTGGATCCTTCAACCGTAATACCACAAAGAATCACAATTTTTCGGGGTATTTCCATAGCGATTAGTGCAGCCCACAATGATTAAGTGATGTTGTACAAATGTGCTTACAATTCAGGAAAAGATGATAGGATGAGATGTTATATTCTAGGCTTCTCTGCATAAGGCGTACAGTAAATTTAATATTCATTCAAATTCTCCTCCGCGTATGGCTTGAAGTGTCCATCGATGATATCAGATGGCACTTTGTATACCTTCAGCAAGGAAATATTATAAGAGTAAGTATAGTGATATCGAAAAAATTAAGTAACAGAAAAAAAACTCTCACTTCTTTATTTTTATTTACGTATTTATTCGAGCAAGGTCTCTGATCACAAACTTATTTTAAATGGCCTGTTCGGCACCACCCACCGCAGATTCTAGCCCTGGAAAAGATAGAAATGGTTGCTGAGTATCGGCGTACTCAGTAAATGCCCCTCTCCCTAACTCCAACGAAAAGCGGGACTTAACTATGGCAAGAACTTCCCTCGCAGATTCACACAAGATCACAAGCTTAATTTACGCATATACATCAATGCACATACCACTTCCAAATGGCGAAAACGCTCTAGAAACATATACCTTCAACCCTTGGCAACATATGCCCACACAAAATTGGCGACAAATGCCCTGGCAACATATGCCCACATTTAATTAGGCAACAAACGTCCTGGCAACGTATTCACATCCGGAAAAATTACTTCCAGTCAGCACTGTTCTCATACACCCTTAACACATTGACACAAATGACGGCTATGGACGGTGAGCTTTCCATGTATATAAATGGAGAGCTTTTTTAAGGAGCGGCAACGTGTTAACTGGCTATTGAAGTTTCTGAATCTAACTAAGCAAAACCCACCTCAGTTCGGGACTATCTAATGTATGAATTTCTTTTTAAACTCTTCTTCTTTTACACTTCACTTATTCACTGTTACTTTCTAACTGTTTCAGTGGATAAATTTCAGCCAGAACTTAACCTCGGTTTCAGGCAGCTTCTTCCCGACTTTCGTT
Source organism: Dasypogon diadema (assembly GCA_006980735.1). Classification (NCBI taxonomy): domain Eukaryota; kingdom Metazoa; phylum Arthropoda; class Insecta; order Diptera; family Asilidae; genus Dasypogon; species Dasypogon diadema. The sequence goes on from QYTT01095869.1 coordinate 16,467, forward strand.
TATTTAGGTGTCCCTGGCACTACCAAGATTTATGATTCTTGCTGTCTACACTGCATTGAAATGATATGCAACGCATCTGCTTCCCCGGGATTTAAATCCCTGTTTAGACACCCTCAGTTGAAACAAACTCATCTAACTGCTTAAATAAAATTTTCCTTGTTCACATTCCCCAAACATAAAAAAGGCTTCTTTTATATATCTAATCCCAATGGAGCATTGGTAAAAAACCATCAAATAATTGTGTATAGTTAGTAAAAGAAAATAAAGCAAGCAACAAATTTGCATTACATAATATGGTTTTTTTAAAAAACCTGAACAATATCCATGTAACGGACAACAGAAATCAATATAATGTGATGAAAATGATTCTTATTTCAGGGATTGCGTTGTTGTCGTATAAGACTCGCAAAATTAGAGCTCCATAAAAAGTTGTCAAAGAAGCTGTTTTATTATATGACATCACAGCATCAGCTGTGGCAGATTCTCAGTTTATAAACTTTATTGTTTCTGGAAGCGCAATGAAACGAGTGATTTCCGATTTAATTTTTTGTGCAGCATCAGTGTGGAGAATTGAATCCCCATTTCCCACCCTCACACTACGTTCAAAAAATAAATGACAAGGAACTAGTTTCAATGATTTTGTAACTGTACTTGAAATTAATTTTCGCAGGTCCCACCAGCAGTAATCAATTTTTTCATGTAGATAGGGAAATCGATTTACTAGAATTGCAATCTGAACTCAAAAGAAAAAAAAATTGGGTACTTCCATTGTGAAAGTCTATGATAGTGGCTTACTTGGAGCTTATCATTATGAGAAGGAGCCTGCTATTATGTAGTCCCGGAATGGAAACCCGTTCCTGTACAATAGCCAATATGAAATGCTGAGCACACTCATGGTGAACAAGGAATCCTTTGTAGTTGATTTAACAGATCTGAATTTTCAGGAAGTAACACGAGCCGCTCAGGAATTTGTTAAAAGTGATTGGTTGATCTTCTTTTTGGAGGGATTGCCTTTACAAACTTAATGACCAATACTGAATTTCTATTCTTCAGCTACTCCGATGACTGTTACTTTTGCTACAAACCACCGACCTCTAAATGGACTGCTCAATTTGCTATTTCATGTGAGACCAGTTATCCAAGACACAGAATACTTATCGGAAACGAGAGGGAATGTATTTCCATCACTTTTTGTTGTTCGGTATCTTATGTGTAAAATTGACATTTATCCTAGACACGGAATGCTTATCGGAAAATAGGCAGCAATATAAAACTGGTGTCGTTCAACTTAATGCAGGTTGAGAACAGAAAAGGAGCGTAACAACTCCGAAAATCGCTTGCAATTAAAGTGAAGCCAAAAATTTTCTGAATGTGTGCGTGTTTTGTACGCCAATCTGTCAATCGCTATGCAAAATCTAAGTTTGAACGATGGCTTAGAGATCTTTAAGGAAGAGATGAATAGTTGGGCCGATATAAGACAATGATCAGAATTGCCAACAGGCGAAGTGACATTTACTGAGTACTACAGATCTATTTGTAGAAATTAGCATTATGACCCGACACATCCGGAATGCGGGACAATTTACTAGCTGCTTAAAATTAAACGATTCGCAAAATAACTCGACGTGTCTGCCCGCCGGGCTTGTGGTAGAGGAATATCTGATCCATTTAACATTATGAACGTTAAAATCACTCGCGAGGATGATTTCTGAAGAAGGAGTAGCCAATAGTAATTGATCGATTACATCAGATAGCTTATCAAAATAATTTACAGTATCAAACATATTTGGGCTGCGGTAGAGAAAACAGAAATAAATTCTCTTCCTCAGAATTTTAAACCTAATCCAAAGGTATGAAAACTCTGGATTATTAGAAGATTGTTCATTTAAAACAGTAAACGGCACATCATCACGTGTATAAATTGCGACACCGATAGGAGGAGAAAAGAGAGGCACTAAATGGTAACCAGGTACAAAGGAGTAACAGCCATCTAGCATCTACCAGTCAGGCCAGCACTCCAGGTAGTGTTATGCTTATCCGCCAGTTTCTATCACACACGAGACAACGTCTGATCAGAGATCCCGTTAAGTACTTGCACCCAAAAAGGAAAATTTATGTGAAAATACTCTACTAATACTCGTTATATTTAAATACTGCATTATATATTTATTAAAACACCTGAAAACTGATTTACCACTGCTATTCGTGTATTGTACAGCACTGCATACTTCATTTTGGTAATTAATCTACTTAAGACAGATAATTTTAATAAAATTAAACTTCATAGAGAATTTTCACCACTTATTATTTTAAATGTTTACTTTTTTCTTAAACATTGAAAAACTTCATTAAGTTTTCCTGAGACCTGTATATTTACGTTTCAGAAACGTCAGCTAAGTGTAATGCGAGTGGCTTATTTCTTAAATCGCATGTACAGTGTGTGAAAGTTGTGGCCTATTCTGTTAGTTCTATAATTAAAAAAAAGGCTAAGGAAAATTATGACATTCACGCTGGTGTCAAAATAATCCTTCCAGCTGTCATAAAGTTACTTTCTCAAGTAAAAGGTTACTGTGTACCACGCTATAGAGAATACGAGATATGCTCTTCCCTATTACTACTTCCGCCATTTTTACCGAAATAAATGAAAACTATGCTTAACTATTTATTTAGTTAATAAATTACTTCAAATTTCCACACAATTTTGAACAGTTGACGTCACGGCCAAATGTCATTTTTCCCCTCGAGCATACCTTGTATTCTGTATACAATGATAAGATAATCTTTTTTCAACTAAGGATAATTCCAGATTCCAAATTCATCGGTGTCATCTGCATAGCAAAGCATGCTAGTAAAGAAGTTTGAAGTAGTTTCCTCTCGTTTCGGTTCAGATTGATTGGATGAAAATGAGACCAGAAAAAGTGCGCTCAAGTGAGAGAGGGCATTTTGCGATCCAGAACTGATATATACTACTTTACTTACGTAGGTAAATATATAACAATCGCAAAATTAAAAAAAAAATCCTGCACAAGACAAGAATTGAATCAAGTAAAATTGGATGAGTTAAAATGCATTTCTTAGATTTTTTATTTTTTAATAAAATAGAAAGATTTTACAAATTACTTCTTTTCAAAATTTCCCCCAGTTTTCTCAAGAAAAATATTTTTAACTTTACATCTCTGAAAGGATTTCTAAAAACAAAAATTCTTTACGCTTTCCACATAAATAGGTTTTAGTTTTATGTCGAACCGTTTTCCACCGGGAAAGAAGCGCTGCATTCAGAAAGCCAAGTAAACAAAAAAGTGTCAAACTTTCTGCGTGACGTCAACATTCGTGGGCTCCTTGTTTCTATAAAATTTGAAATGAAAGTACTTTTATTTACTTTTTTCCTCTATTTAAGAGCTATAGTAGTAACTTGCCGCAACGTAGAGGTAGTAAGTGATGATGGCTTGGTGCATCTTATTAAGACTGAGGACAATGTAATCGTGCTTTTTAGTAAGGTTTCACATAGGGCTATTCCTCATTATTCCGCTTTAATAATTTTGCTTGTAGCAAAAAAGGATTGCGAAAAATGTGCGGAACTTGAAGTTCAAGTAGAAGAACTACTGCCAGAGTTTGAAGAAAATTTAAGGGCAACTGTTGTGATGGTCTACGACAGCGTAATGGTTGGCATCTACAATCCAGCTAAAGAGCCTGCACTTGTATACTTCCGACGAGGTATTCCCCTCTTATACCATGGAGAGATAAATGCAGATGAAATCCTCCAAATGTTCACCGATAATCAAGACCCAGCTGTAAAGGAGCTGTCCGATGCAAATTTTGAGCATTTAACGCAAGCAGCATCTGGGGCTACAACTGGTGACTGGTTAATTTTCTTGTATGACATTTCTTGCTGCTGTCTAGCTTTCACTATAATTGCTCCAATTTTAGTTACTCCAACGATTGTGTCATTTGTCAAAGGCTCTATGCCATCTGGGAAAGTGTTGCAGCCGTTCTGAAGCGACGCATGAACGTAGCTCGCGTAAATAGGCTTGAAGCTGGGATCTCCACTGCGAAACGATTTAATATCAATAAATCTCCAGAAATCATGCTGTACTATTTTATATAGTTTTTACGTGTAAACCTTATTTTTCTTATTTTAGGCTTCGACAAGGAAAGTTTTTCCTCTATAGGTCCAAAGAGTACACACCATCCAGGTTTATTGAATTCGCGGAAAAGAATTATGGGGAGCAAAGTGGCGACGAGGTCCCACCATTCACCAGTCCTTTGTAAGATGAAAATGTAATAATTTTTTTTGTAAAGCTACGTGACTTATTATTCATCAGAAATGATTATATTTCGGAGACCATGCAACTTGTCGCAAACTATCCGTATTTGCTCATTCTTGTAATGGCAGGACTTGTCTTAACGGTTGCGACGATGTTATTGGCTAAATGGATTTCTCTCACAAAAAAGAAGGATGTGCAGAAATCGAAAAAGGCTAAATAAGAATAAAAAGAGGCGTTGCATTAATTTATATTTTATAAAATTTTCTACGAATATAAAACAGAATTTCTAAATGCCTGCTTTATTTTTTGATGGTTTTCCTATTTTTCGATACCACAAAATTATTTTTTTAAATAACTTTTTAATTCAAATACAATTTAGTGAAATGTTTACAGTTACTGTATAGTCATCGTTAATCATAATTTATAACTGTAATCGATGCAATTTTACCCAAAAGAAGAAAAAAACGTTAAAAATGAAAGGATAAGAGTTCGTGGTTGTAAAAGCACAAGCCTGATGACCGCGATCAGTAACAGAAACTCACGGACAAAAGTGCGTTACAAGTACAAATTATCTGGAGTAACGGTCAACAGGTCTGTGCTTTGAAATAATACAATATTGTAAACTAGTACATCTCCTTAATAAAGTACTTGCTAAGACCGGGCGTGCTGTTTCACTCCTCGTCTCGTGTTACCCAAGATTTTGAAATAAAAAACAGATTTCAATTTATTGGTGCATCCAGGTTAAAATTCCCAATTTCCTCGGTTAGGCAGGAAATTGTGCTGTGTGCATCTTAGAGATATCTTCTGGATGGCAGCACTACCCTGTCGCAGAACATTTCCATTGTTTCGTCTCCACTAAAATTTCGACTCATTCTAACCTCGCTATTGTCTTTGCTCTTCATAGCAATGCTTTATTTTTCACATTCTGCCATTTGTGTGCAGATTGCGCCATCGAGGACCCCAAAACATCTTGGAGAGGAACGATCAGGCAAGGCCCCCTCAAAATCGGAATAATTCAAGTGGTGCTCAGGGAGGACAATTTTGCCCTGTCGTATAACTTCCCACACAATCACCGGGAACAGCAACCCGGAGGGAGTTGCGCCTGAAACTATCACCTCAGAAGCAGCCGTTCTCATTAAGGAAGTGTAAAAAGAAAAATATTATCAGTACCTGTAGCAAAATTTCAGTGGACAAATATCGCGACCCTAAAGGCTGTGGGAACTGCATTCAAGAGTCAATGCTGAAAGGGTTAAACGAATTACTTCTCTTTTATAATATGGCCAAAAAATGTAAGTCAAGATACCTGAATTCATGGAGAACATAAAATCCAGCATATCTCGAAAACAAAGCAGAATTCGGCCCACAGTCATATAAAGTTTTTTGTATTTTAGGTCAACTATTATTATTATCAAAAGGGGAGGTAGACCAAAGTCAGACACTGCGACCTAAGAAGATCTATTGTGCCAAGCCTCATATTACTGCAATAGACTATCTGCCTTCTTTATGAAAGCAAGGAGGTCTATTGTCGAGGAGGATTTAATCTCAACGGGGGTTAAGAATTCCCGGAGGAAAATCTTTCTTCTCAGCCATGCCAAAGCGGGACATTCTCCCAGAATGTGCATGGTGGTCTCATCATCTTCCAAACAAAGACGACACTCCGTCTCTCTAGACAGGCCCATTTTACTCAAATGGAATCTTAGCCCATGATGGCCAGATAGATAGCCTGTAAGCAATCTAAGATCCGCTTTGCATAAAGCGGTAGTTTTGTAGGCATAGGGATTGACAAGCTCTTTAGCTTGACGCAGTCCTGGGACATTTCCCCAGTAGGACTGTTGTAGACCCTTAGCCCATTTTTCAATGACAGCTTTTGCTGTCGACCAACCAATGCTGCAGAAAGGCTCGGGACCATGAAGTCGAGAAGATGAGCCTCTCTTGGCCAG
>QYTT01095869.1:22691-34935 GCA_006980735.1 Dasypogon diadema
TAATTCAAGTGGTGCTCAGGGAGGACAATTTTGCCCTGTCGTATAACTTCCCACACAATCACCGGGAACAGCAACCCGGAGGGAGTTGCGCCTGAAACTATCACCTCAGAAGCAGCCGTTCTCATTAAGGAAGTGTAAAAAGAAAAATATTATCAGTACCTGTAGCAAAATTTCAGTGGACAAATATCGCGACCCTAAAGGCTGTGGAAACTGCATTCAAGAGTCAATGCTGAAAGGGTTAAACGAATTACTTCCCTTTTATAATATGACCAAAAAACGTAAGTCGAAGTACCTGAATTCATGGAGAACATAAAATTCAGCATATTTCGAAAATAAAGAAGAATTCGGCCCACAGTCATAAAGTTTTTTGTATTTTAGGTCAACTATCAGCCTTTTGAATTTGTACCATCAATTCCGAACCACCCTGTATAATACTTCGCTTTACTTTTAAGCAAGTTCTAGAGTACATTTAGTACCCTTCTAAGGGTTAAGTACGTTACAGGATAGTTAAGAAGGCAACTGAGTCAAATGTGTTCAGTGATAGCTGTCTCAACATCTTTGATACAAGTTTTCTACTAATTTATAGGCTTATTAGTAACGGAAACCTTTAGAAATTAAATTTGCACTCGAAAATGTCCATTTGTGTATGTAGAAAATTTTTCTGTCTCGGTAAAATGAAGAAATTGTGGTGGTTCGATCACAGCGACTTGCTTGTTTGATCATCGTCAGCGGGGCGCGGCGTGGCCTTCCACCGACACTCATAAAAAGCATCAACAAATCTTCTTCTGAGGAAGTTATCACCAATTAGATGATGGCGAATTCTCAGTTCATAACCCACATCAAGAGTGCGTTTCAAAATGTAGCTATAGTCAACTATAGCTGACTTCTGTGGTTCCGAAACTCAGAAGCTGACTCTCTGACGTCATTCGATGCAACGTTACTTCGTTCCAAAACAGCTGAAGTTGACTACAATAGTCACCTGCTCTTATAAGCACGTTCTAAAGGCCAATTTACATAGCAGCAACATGCTTTTTTACTAAAAACCTGAACGAGATGGTTTTATTGATTGATGATATGTGTAAAAAAAGGACAAAGAATGAAGGGGAAATAAAAGTCCTGTTCCAGCGGGGAAATTGACATTTTAGCTTGTAAAATTTTGTAGGCATATGTTTTGTCTTTTTTCGTATTTTATCATGTTAGCTTTATCTGTCCCACTCGCACTGTTTGCTTACAATGTTGTAGTAATGTAAATTGGCCTTGAGATAGCTGTACTCACAATTTATTGACAGCTGTTTAATTGAGTGGTGTTTTTTGTGTTCGTAATCGAGAAATGGAGGGAAAAGTTGTGGGAATAGTGGAGAAAAATGGGGTCTGGTACATAAATATAGAAGTGGAAGACGGTAATGATTTTTAATTTCTGCCCTTTTCATAAATGCATGGTTGCGGCAACCTGATGATTGCATTCTTTTCAAAAATGCAAACCCGCAAACGTCATCTGTTCAAAAATGCAAATGACTTGGCAAACATGCGCAAATATTGCAACCAATTTCGTGTACTGGTTTTTCTGATTTATGGAGAAAAAGACGTAAGTGTCAAAATGACTGAGATGGCTGAGTGTTGAAGATATTTTTAGGTAATTTATTATTTACTTTTGTATATTTGTTCGTTTATTGTTTTATCTTTGATACCATATTTTCCAGCAATGAAAATTCTGTGGGTGTAGATTGTGTAAAATCCTGGTCCAGTTGTAGGACAAAATTATTAATTGCTGAAAGGTTCAAGCAAGGACCTGCATTTACGGGCGGATGAAAAAAGAAGAGTTTTCTGTGGAATTCCATACATCGTGAAATAAATGAATTTGAATTTTTTACATTTCATTTGCAACTGACTTCATTCGTTTAAAAATGCAGACGATTATGGTTACGCAACTGACTTTCTCGTTGGTTGCATGAAAGTCATCATTTTTTAATTCATGGTTTGAACTCTTGTATTCGGACGAGACGAAGGATGAAGTATTCAACATCTGCTCTACTAATGCGACGAGCTAATCTCACTGGCTTCGCTAATTCCCCTTCTAGAGCTTGAAACTTTTTTAAGCCCTGCACAGTTTCGAGGTTATCCAAAAGCGAAGCAGAAAAAACAAACTTAGAGACAGAAAGCCTGGACGTTCCATCATCGCTGCAAATGTACCCGAGAAAGATAAGATAGCTGCTAGGATGCGCAGTGAACTCAATAAGAACTCGGTTAAGAGGGCAGTCTTGCAAAAATATAGCAAAGAGGAAGAGAAATTGAATCGTAATTCTGCAAAAGACCCCCCGTCCTTGTAGATCAATTCCTGGCCGTGATACCATCACATCACGATTCGTTTTCACTGCACAATCATGGAACAGACTACTACTTCTGTTTTACTTCCTTTCCATCAAGGCTGTGTACCCCATCACGGAACATCCTATGAGCCGCACCATCAAAAAAAAGTACCAAAATCAAAAAGGAACTTTATTCATGCATCGTTTACTCTCTGGGTTATAAGCTTAAAACTATCTTCATCTAGTTCGTTTAGGAAGAGTAGTTTAAAAACATCATTAAAGAAATCTGGATAATAATCGCATGCTCGCTTACAGTCCGGCATCCAATTAATCTCTAACAGTTTTGGCTGGATTCGCTCCATCTCCCAAGCCAACATAATATCAGCAGCATAAAGGGCCCTAGATTGAGGGTTAGGAGCAATACCACACGGTGGTTTCCTCTTGGTCGCACATATCAAGACTTCATTAAGCATACCATAGATCTGTTCTTCAATAACTTCCCAACTCTGGTCTGGGTACTGCTCCCGCCAAGCAGTAATGAATTCATCGCAACGCATGTGCCTCAACTCAGCTTCTTCATTATAATTCATAACCGTAAAATGTTTTTCATAGTCGTGGAAATCTTCTAAAGAAAATGACTTGTTAGCAAATCTGAGGTAAAAGTTTGTATAAACATAGGCCTCTAACGGTTGAACACTCTTAAGTAGGATTACAAAGCGCACGTCGAACTTAACACGTTCGCCAATTTCCTCGCGATAAAATAGCACAGGATCCTCTAAGTATTTTTGAGCTACCTTCGGACCGGTCGGTGGTAGTCGCATTATATGGGCCAAGTTGTTTGTGATATGAGTGTCTAAGCCACGTGCTAAATTCCAAGGCTTGATGATCCAATGATTATCCAGTCCTTTTTCTTGGCGGTTCTGAAAATAACTAACAAATTCGACTAGCTCCGTTTTCAAGTTGTAGGTGGTCGGCAACCACTCAGGGAACGTATCCAAGCTGATGTCGTCGTGGTGTTTTTCGTTTTTCCGGCGACACACTATGCTTAACAGATCTTTTATGGTAATCACGTATTCGAAGGGAAATTGGTTAATAAATTTATTTGGAGTTTCTCTGCACAATCCCTCGAAATCCTTAAAGTGCGTGTTAAGCCACAAAATATCGGCTCGTTCTTCACTATCGACCACTTCGAAACAAACGGCAGTGAGATTACGTGAAAGTACGTCGTAGTCAGAGAACACCTAGGAAAACAGAATTGAGAAAAATTCTAACCAGAAGCTTGGCTGATCTTACTTTTAAGGGTTCATCCCGATTTATTTGTGGCTCACAAGTTGATCCTTCTGGCAGAATTTCTGGTATATGTCCAGAAGTAAAATAATCCTCGTCCGGTTCATGCTGAGTGAAATCCTCCATCCTAAAATCTGTGTATTTCCACGGCAGCAGTAATGCATCTCGTTCCCTAGCATCCCTTGCAATATTTTCTACATAATCTCGCACCAGTTGGTCCCCTTCCTCAATAAAAGCAGTGGGAAACAAAAGGCTGTACGTCACTTGTGTGGGAATGTGCAAAAATGGTACTATTCTGCAATTGGGCTCATCCGAATGATTTACTGCCGAGCCCAACTCATCCATCACATACCAAATTGGCATGCGTGTTTCTACAGATGCACCGTCCACTTGGACTGAATAAGATTGGCTATATCTCCATAAAGCACAAAGGATTTTATTATTCTTTTCTGGGTCGTCAGTATCAATTCCCATTATAGATGCCATCCGTGAGGCAAGATGTGGATACGATTCCAATTGCATTTTTGCCTGGTTTGCTGTAAACGTCCACGCGTGATCGATTAGGTATATTTCATTGGGATCCTCAGCATCGAGACCCAAAGGTTTGGATACGCAAACTGTCCAAATGGGACTAGATTCCTCTCTCCGCATATCCCCATAGTCGATCAACATTAGCGAGAAAGATGACCCGGCATCGAATATTTCATTTGTAATTTTCCTATAAATCGTCTCCCAGAAGTGTTCTGGAACTCCAGATGACGCTAGCTGTGGTTTATGCAGCGCTAAGAATTGATGATATAAGTTTATTCCATCCATTATTGGAGTAAATCCCAAAAGAGCTGGAGAACACGATGCAGAAAAAAGTAAAAACCGAGAAATGTCAGGCAATGGGTGCATTCATAACTCGTAGCCGCTGTCAGCCTAAACTAATAGATAAGCTGACAGGCTTACGCTCAGCGGCTTTTGTGTTACTGAATAATGGGCTTAGGAGCTTAATTTTGACAGTTCTATGACAAATCTCAAACGGTATTTTAAAATTTTGATTGGTAGTGAAAATGGATAACCACGAATTAAATTTGTTTTTGGAGCTGGTAGAAGATGAGGGATCAAATATTCCCGAAGTAGTCAATATTGCAAGGGAGCTGTGCACTTCATCCTTGGAAATTTTAACTGCAAGTCGAGGTGTAATTCGATTTAATACTTCGGGGCTGTCTGTAACAGTGTACCTACAGTTTCCAATATCAAAAATCCTCGTTTCCATGCTTTCTTCTGAAATATCGCAAATTCTACTGCCAATTACTTTATAAACAAATTTGTTGTCAAACTGTCTTCTTCTTTTTCTTAGCTTACTTAGCCTTAATTTGTCTCGCAGAAGTATTCTGGCACTGAAGAGACGCTAGCTGTGGTTTATGCAGCGCTAAGTTAGCGATGAATTAGCTCTTGCGTTCATAACAAGTAAGCCGAAAATGTTGGCTAGCCGCTGACAGTGGCTACGAGTTATGAATGCACCCAATGACTTTTAGAACTGTCAACGCGACATGTGAGGGCAAGAATTCCAGTTTTGTTGGATTCTGGTATAACCGTGGTGAAGTGGTGAAAAACAGCCTTTTAAAATTTCAACTGGAATTTAAAAGGGGAGAAAACATAGCATTAATATTTTCTTATCTTTATTTGTTTTGTATGTAATTCTGATCTTAAAGTAAATATCTTTTAGGACAGCTATAGATCATGTGCATATCTTATTTATTTAAATTCTGCTGGCGACATTCTTCTTCTCCTTCTTTGTCTTGATTTCGGGGCTCCCCTGTAAGTGCCACCTTTGGGCACCGAAGGCTCACTCCACTGACTTGACTCTTTATTAAATATTACATCACCGTAGTTTTAAGAATACACATTTAATATAAATGACTTACAAAAAATAGCGACAAAAGAAAAATTAACGCCATGATGGCTTGATTACGATACGACTTGAGTCACTACAGAGGAGATATACGTTGCTCTGCTACTCAGGCGAAAGTGGACTGGATGGCGACATTTGTTGCAAGTCTGGTGTATTTTGGCAATTATTTTCAGAGCAAAAAGTCAGCTAATGCCCTAGACAGAGGGCATATTCTAATGAGCATTATGCGATGCCCTCAAAATAAAACGCTTTATTTAAAATTTCAAAATGGCAGCCCGGATGCTACATTGGCTACATCATAGCGCTCAATAAAGTATACCATCTGCCTATTTTTATTATTACAAATTGGATGACATTTGTGTAAGTTTTTTAGAATTTTTGTTAAGGCGAGTACACATCTAAAGTATGAGCTCCCACAAGGAAGCTGTTCAACAAGAGTTAACGGATAAGCGAATGGTCGTGTTATAAGCAAGTCCCTAACAGAATATAATAAAGAGCTGAAAAAATCCAAAAGAAGGACTTGGAGAAGCGTCTGTAACGGTATAGAAGACCAATCAAAGATAATACCAATGGCATCGAACTTCTCCAGAAAGCCGATGACTGCTTCAATAGTGGCAGGGAAGAAATTCTAAAACTCCCATTAGAAACCCATTTTCTCGGTTCAATTACAGTTGATTATAGCAATATAAATGGGACTTGTTTGATGTAAGGGATAATTACTGCTCCTCCAATCGTATGTACGAGTATCTAAGTATCTATCTCAGGTCGCTAATTCACTGGCGCCATAATCACCTGGTGCCGATTGTATTTCCCTGCCCCTCCGCCACAAGAGTCGGAAGAACTGACACCATTAATGGTCAAATTGTTTAGGCCTTGCTATGCCCTTAGGCATATACGTAAGGCTTGGAGAAATGTAAATGTGGTGTTTATTCCTAAAGGAGGAAGGCGTTCTTATTGTCCAACCTAAGTCATATCGCGCAATTAGCCCGACCCCCTTCGTTCTTAAAACCATGGAGAAAGTTAGGTCCGGAATCCTCCGCATGGGCATTCTTATCAGGCAAATCCACAATAACCGCCTTACATGATTTAGTCTCTAGGCTAGAAAACTGAAGGAGCTTTCACAATATTTTTCATGAGGGCGTAGAATGCGCATCCAAACCTTTAGTCATGGTTTAGAAGTATTAGCGATCTTATTGGTCAGAGCCATGCTCTCAAGATAAACAATCACAGCGAAAGTCAGAAAAGTTAAAGCCGTTATAGGGTGTCCCCTTTGTTGCGATCATTTGTCGTCGATGAAGTTATCATGATGCCGGCTGGGAACTACAAGGGTATCAAAGTAATATTGTTATTGTAGTAAAGGGCAAGCAGGATCATCATATTTCTGATAAAAAGTGGACGGTTGGTACAAGAAAGTTAACCTGCGAGTAAGAAAGACGTCTTACTCCTTTTTACAAGAAGAAGGAAGCTCTCCCTCATAGCTGTAACTTTTAAGAATTTGGTTTTCAACTGAGACAAAAGGTTTAGATCTAAATCTAGACTAGTGCTTCAAATGGGACTCTCAATTCAAAAGAGGTAAAGATATATCCATATCAGCATTATGGTACTGTCAAAGGATTTTGAATAAAACTTGAGTCCCCAAGCCAAAATAATCCTGTGGTCATATATAGCTATAATAAGATCCATGGTTACCAATGCTACATTAATACGGTGACCTAGAACCCTAAAACCTAAAGCCTACAAAAATTCAAAGATTAGCCTGTCTATAAGTTATGGATGGAATGAGAGCCTGCTAGATTACAGCCTTGGAAGCTCTATTTAACCTCCTTTTCTTCCATGTAAAAAAGAAGGCAGCACTCAGTGCACATACTCTTTTAACATTGAATCTCGGACAACGTATTCATAGAATTGTCCACATGGAAGTCCTCAATGAATTTCAAGAGGAAATTGCTGACGGACTTTATGCCGAAGGAATTTATATTCACCTTACCATTTAAAGTAACATTAGGCGACCGCAAAACTTGGTCGATGGGTGATGCCACATTTGAAAGGGTCGCATTTAGATGGTACACGGGCGGACACAAAATGAGAGGTGGAGCGGGAACGGGTATCTTTGATCCAACACCAACCATCCTCTTAACTGAAATAAATATGCCATAGGACTCTGTGCCCGCGAAATCCTTAGCAATGGTATGAAAGGAGGCTAAGTTTATATTCTGGAAGTCATGCAGCTCGTGATGCTTTGTGCTCTTATACATGCAGATATAGACTTATCTAGAACGATCTTAACGTCCTAATACAATTGGCTAGAAATAATAAGAAAAGACAAAAGCTAAAAAATGGTAAGCATTTCTCAGCATGTGGTACGTTGCTCCCGAAGCAGGTAGTAGTTTTAGGGAAGTAGTCAAGGTCCTGATCCTCTCGATGAAAGCAATCGAGGTTGGCATGTGTTCAGTCCACCTAATAGGTTGAAGCCATTGCACACATAAATCTTTTTCTTCCAGGTACTTTAAACATACAAACAATTTGTAACGGTTTTCATTCATTCAGAAATAACGAATTCTTCGCAACGTATTCCACAAAACAATTAAAACCTCTCTGTGATTCAATACAATTTGAACTAAACAGTGCATGTATATAATTTTAAATCGTTCAAATCAGAATAGCGTATAATGTGATGAATAGCATGAATAGAAGAGTACCCAAATTTGAAGCCAACCTAGTACCAATACTTGGAAATTGGTGGAGCCTCTAAGGCCCTACAAAAACACAATACATCGCCCTGAATATTCAAGAATTCGTTTTTGTACATTAATAAAGAAGGTTAAGGCTGAAAACGTTATCTATGAAACACCTTCAGTATGTATAAGATTTGGATAGTTTTGTCACCTGCCCAGAATGAATAATTACAGGGTTCCCAAAAACCTCGATGGCACTAGGAACACGAAAAACGCCGTATGTGCTGGTAGAGAAATTCGTTCGCCGGCTTTTCGAATTGACTACAGGTCCTAGCAAAGGAGAAGTAGAACGACGTAGATAAATTTTTACTTAAGTGGTAGACAACACTGGAATTAGAACTCTAAGCAAGTCTTTTAATGGGATAGCTCATTAAGAGAGGTTCCGTAGAGAATTAAGGGAAGACCACTTCGATTAATCATGCCACTGCTTATCTATGCTATTCTTGTATATGTTCGAATATATCGTTATAATTTTAATAAGAACTATTTTTTGGTCAGTTTTTCTAATAATTTCTAATTTGTTACTAGTTCGGAAAACGGAAATTATGTTTTTGAAATTGTACAGCCTAGAAACTAGAATCTAGATCTTTGCTGCAAAAATAGGACTCTTTTGTTAAACATTTTTGTAAAAATATTTTAAATGTCGTTAACTTTACATCTTTCCAAAAAAATTCCTTACATAAAGCAACAGTAGGTGAGCGTGCATTTATTTTAGAAATATTTTCTAATTTATTGCCCATCCATCGTTTCTAAGTCGATATCTATGTCGGTAATGGCAACATTTCACATTTATTCATTAGCAATGAAAGCATAAAATCTGCCGATTATGGAAATTACATAAAAACAGGTGATAAACTATGTTTGAATGCCTTACGCTGATTTGTTGACTCTAAGCTGCTGATGGCAAAAAGATGCATCAGATCAAGTGCCTGGTTATCCGCTATTTGAAACTGCTGGTCTGGTATCAGCATAATTTATTTCTAGCTTATTATGTCAGGCGGTTATTGTAAAGATAAACTACCAAAATCGTATCGTACCTTGTTTAACTCTTGTGCACCAGATATGGTCAGGTATACTATGAAATCAGTAGCGGTGGTTCTGTATGGCATGTGGATCACCTGCTTAAGTTTATATGCCAGAGATATCACTGGTTTAATGACGTCAGTTTGATAACATATTTCTGAACTTTGAGGTGGAGTGAGCTGACTAACTCGTAATCTTAATGTCTTAACCTAGTCTCCTATGCTTATTGCTTTCTTTATTTTATTTATTTTTGTAAGAGACTTGAATTTATTTTTGATAATACGTCGTAGAGTTCACAATAATTAGTCACAAGTAAGCCGTCCGGACGTGGTGAATAAGTACATGTGTAATAGTGAGATATTTCTTATTTGTAAAACATGAAATTTGCATGATGTAGACCTATAATTAATTTAGCGAAGGTGTTTATCACAATGTTTTTCAGATTTAGAGAAAATATTCGTCTGATTGTGGCATGCGAATTAAAAATTTTTGATTTTATAGTCAATTTGGCGTTATCTAAAGTGAAAAGTTTTTGAAATTAAAAAGGGAAAGGAGTCAAATTACTCCGGATACAATGAATAATATTAGCCTCGTAAATATATATATTGGACACACAAATACTAGTACTAATTTTGAATTAATTTATATTACAATTTTTTCTTTGCTTTATTAATTTATTTTAATTTTACAAATGATATGAAAAATTGTTTAAAGATCGAAGCTCAACAAAGTGTTGGTATTATTATGGAAGTTCCTTCAGGAAGTTAACAGTCTTTCTACCTTTGTGGGAATCAAAACTTTGATCTTGTGTTCTCTGATTATAAATAACCTCCTTTATATCAGCTGATAGCTGCCATTTCTCTGCCAGATCCCAGATTTTGGATTAAAACTGGCTGCTTTGAGCAGCCAGATTTTTCAAACATACAGACCTACTGTTAAGCCATATTAAGAACTAATTTAAATCTATCTCGTTTCCCAACCACAAAAACAAAATATCATCGACATATAGTATCTATACCAGAACAGAATCACCCGCTTGGCCATATTTCATCGTTGATAAGAGTTTCGCATGCAGCCTGAAATTTGTGTTCCTAAGCGCTTTTGTTCTGGAGTAAAAAAAACGAGTTGCTTTTAGACTCTGCTTACGAGTAGCTTGTTAAACTATTAGTTTTTTAAAGTTTTGTTATTAACTAACCAAGCAAGTTTCTTTATTAATACTGTGATTAGATTTTGTTCTATCTTTTGGTTAATAAATTGTATCCAGTTTTCGAAGTGGAGTTATTTCCATCCGTTGACTTTCAGAGAGGAAAGTTCCTTAATATTCGCCTCGTTCCAAAATATCTGCTGCGAAGTCATTCCAGGTTTTCTTATGTAGCCTTTCATCGAGAGAACTTTATGGTTTTTGGAATTTCCACTTGCCGTCTTCAGCCAGTGTATTTTTGAAGATTCTCCCACTGGGAGATGATTTGCGTAGAGATACTCCTTTTGCCTAGTGTACTCCAGTCCTTCAGCACTCTCTCCATTTGGTACTTTAGGAACATATTCATGAAAAGTTTCACTAGGTAATAATTTTTTTCGATCTTTCCGACCTGATACATGAAGACACCCCCTTAAAAAATGCGCATAGATTCATAGGGCACTCCCTTGGATTTGACTTCAACGTAAAAAAAACTTTAGAGAATAATCCGTTTTGGCACTTCAGTGTCGCGAAAATTCATTGTGAAAATGAAGCCAATAAGCCTATTTTAGTGAAGCAACCACCGTAACAGAAGTATGTTCCGATTTCTTCCCTTAGCCCGCTAGTGTAGTAGGTGTGTCGAAAAATAATCTCAAAAATATGTTTTATTATAGTTGTGCTAGGCGAGAGAGCCTATACAGCTGAAAATTTTCTGTATTTAAATGGTAACTGAAGTTTCTACGGGATTGTTTTCAGAAACTGGACTTGAAGGGTTTATTAAAAACGTAGATAGGCTAGAGAGGATGGTATGTGTTAAACGACACAAGTTTATATTCTTATTCTGATATTAACTTAAGACGGCCGTAAAAAGAATTTCTGTTAGACGTAGGGAAAAGTGCACTATAAAATAATATAAATAGAATAATTTTTACAAATGCATTGGCCTCATACCATGGTAAAATTCATACCTATTCTGCATGAAAAAATTTTTGTTATTAAATATTCTGTATGTTTGCAGCAAAAAATTTTATTATTATCATTAATTTTCATGTCCATTTGAATTTTCTCAAAGAATAAAAAAATGTTGGTGATGTCAGAAAACCTTCTGTGTAGATATTATGTACCTTCTAGGTCTTTATCTATCTGTAACTACTTTTACTATCGGTTCGGTATCAGTTAATGTGGATTATTTTATCAGAAACTTTTGCTCAAATTTACTGTGGACGCATCTTGTATTAAAATCATTAAAATAACTTGTCTAACTCATTTATTTCAACAAATTTTCACCACTCTTGTTAAGAGTACGTCCCAACATCTGCGTCATGTCTGCACAAAACTACAGGGTGTGCATTCTATAGAATAACTTTCCGATATGAGATGACATTTTCACATACTAATTCTCTCTTCGAAAATTACATAAGAGGAAAAAATGTTCAAGAAATCAATCAAATTTTAAGGAAGCATTTATTTCACAGCACGTTTTAAAAATATCTTCATAAAAACATTTGAATTCTTGCACACATTCTGAAAAATACAATTTTTCTCATAATTTTCGAGTTGACCGCACGTATTTTGCAACGTTCTATACATCCGAATTTCAAAAGCATGCCACATGCTACATGTGTCGTCTAGCAGCAATTTAAAGTGGTGGCAATTAGAGGTTTCCCAAAGATATGAGGCTAAAGTAGCCGCTATGGAAACAGGTTTTACCGCAAAAACTAAATTTTTATATTTATTCTTTATTGAGAGTTTGCAAAAACTAATTTTTTACCTTTTTCACTAAAGCAAGTTTGTCATTTTCTACAGCTATTAAACA
>QYTT01095869.1:34955-45943 GCA_006980735.1 Dasypogon diadema
TTTCTAAGTCGATATCTATGTCGGTAATGGCAACATTTCACATTTATTCATTAGCAATGAAAGCATAAAATCTGCCGATTATGGAAATTACATCAAAACAGGTGATAAACTATGTTTGAATGCCTTACGCTGATTTGTTGACTCTAGGTTGCTGATGGCAAAAAGATGCATCAGATCGCTGCAAGTGCCTGGTTGTCCGCTATTTGATACTGCTGATCTGGTATCAGCATAATTTATTTCCAGCTTATTATGTCAGGCGGTTATTGTAAAGATAAACTACCAAAATCGTACCTTGTTTAACTCTTGTGCACCAGATATGGTCAGGTATACTATGAAATCAGTAGCGGTTCTGTATGGCATGTGGATCACCTGCTTAAGTATATATGCCAAAGATATCACTGGTTTAATGACGTCAGTTTGATAACATATTTCTGAACTTTGAGGTGGAGTGAGCTGACTAACTCGTAATCTTAGTGTCTTAATCTAGTCTCCTATACTTATTGCTTTCTTTATTTTTTTATTTTTGTAAGAGACTTGAATTTATTTTTGATAATACGTCGTGAAGTTCACAATATTAGTCACAAGTAAGCCGTCCGGACGTGGTGAATAAGTACATGTGTAATTGTAAGATATTTCTTATTTGTAAAATATGAAATTTGCATGATTTAGATCTATAATTAATTTAACGGAGTTTTTCAGATTTAGAGAAAATATTCGTCTGAAAGCAGACCATATGATTGTGGCATGCAAATTTTTGATTTTATAGTCATCTAAAGTGAAAAGTTTTTGATATTATAAAGGGAAAGGAGTCAAATTACTCCGGATACAATGAATTATATTAGCCTCATAAATATGTATATTGGACACACAAATACTAGTACTAATTTTTAATTAATTTATATTACAATTTTTTCTTTGCTTTATTAATTTATTTTAATTTTACAAATGAAATGAAAAATTGTTTAAAGATCGAAACTGAACAAAGTGTTGGTATTATTATGGAAGTTCCTTCAGGAAGTTAACAGTCTTTCTACCTTTGTGGGAATCAAAACTGTGATCCTGTATTCTCTGATTATAAATATTTGTAGATTGTCTTGGCAAGCGTATGAACACTTTGGAAAATTGTAAAATATTGCGAACGAAGCGCACAGAATTCACCTGCATAGAAAAGATTGTTTATTTTTATGAAGTAGAAAAAACGAGTTGCTTTTAGACTCTGCTTACGAGTAGCTTGTTAAACTATTAGTTTTTTAAAGTTTTGTTATTAACTAACCAAGCAAGTTTCTTTATTAATACTGTGATTAGATTTTGTTCTATCATTTGGTTAATAAATTGTATCCAGTTTTCGAAGTGGAGTTATTTCCATCCGTTGACTTTCAGAGAGGAAAGTTCCTTAATATTCGCCTCGTTCCAAAATATCTGCTGCGAAGTCATTCCAGGTTTTCTTATGTAGCCTTTCATCGAGAGAAGTTTATGGTTTTTGGAATTTCCACTTGCCGTCTTCAGCCATCTGATTGGTGTAGCCAGTGTATTTTTGAAGATTCTCCCACTGGGAGATGATTTGCGTAGAGATACTCCTTTTGCCTAGTGTACTCCAGTCCTTCAGCACTCTCTCCATTTGGTACTTTAGGAACATATTCATGAAAAGTTTCACTAGAGATTTAGGTAATAATTTTTTTCGATCTTTCCGACCTGATACATGAAGACACCCCCTTAAAAAATGCGCATAGATTCATAGGGCACCCTCTTGGATTTGACTTCAACGTAAAAAAAACTTTAAAAAATAATCCGTTTTGACACTTCAGTGTCGCGAAAATTCATTGTGAAAATGAAGCCAATAAGCCTATTTTAATGAAGCAACCACCGTAACAGAAGTATGTTCCGATTTCTTCCCTTAGCCCGCTAGTGTAGTAGGTGTGTCGAAAAATAATCTCAAAAATATGTTTTATTGTAGTTGTGCTGGGCGAGAGAGCCTATACAGCTGAAAATTTTCTGTATTTAAATAGTAACTAAAGTTTCTACGGGATTGTTTTCAGAAACTGGACTTGAAGGGTTTATTAAAAACGTATATAGGCTGGAGAGGATGGTATGTGTTAAACGACACAAGTTTATATTCTCATTCTGATATTAACTTAAGACGGTCGTAAAAAGAATTTCTGTTAGACGTGGGGAAAAGCACACTATAAAATAATATAAATAGAATAATTTTTACAAATGCATTGGGCTCATACCATGGTAAAATTCATACCTATTCTGCATGAATAATTTTTGTTATTAAATATTCTTTATTATTATCATTAATTTTCATGTCCATTTGAATTTTATCAAACAATAAAAAATGTTGGTGATGTCAGTAAACCTTCTGTGTAGATATTATGTACCTTCTAGGTCTTTATCTATCTGTAACTACTTTTACTATCAGTTCGGTATCAGTTAATGTGGATTATTTTATCACAAACTTTTGCTCAAATTTACTGTGGACGCATCTTGTATTAAAATCATTAAAATAACTTGTCTAACTCATTTATTTCAACAAATTTTCACCACTCTTGTTAAGAGTACGCCCCAACATCTGCGTCATGTCTGCACAAAAACTACAGGGTGTGTATTCCATAGAATAACTTTCCGATATGAGATGACACACATTTTCACATACTAATTCTCTTTTCGAAAATTACATAAGAGGAAAAAATTTTAAAGAAATCAATCAAATTTTAGGGAAGCATTTATTTCACGGCACGTTTTAAAAATATCTTCATAAAAACATTTGAATTCTTGCACACATTCTGAAAAATACAAATTTTCTCATAATTTTCGAGTTGACCGCACGTATTTTGCAACGTTCTATACATCCGAATTTCAAAAGCATGCCACATGCTACATGTGTTGTCTAACAGCAATTTAAAGTGGTGGCAATTAGAGGTTTCCCAAAGATATGAAGCTAAAGTAGCCGCTATGGAAACAGGTTTTACCGCAAAAAACTAAATTTTTATATTTATTCTTTATTGAGAGTTTGCAAAAACTAATTTTTTACCTTTTTCACTAAAGCAAGTTTGTCATTTTCTACAGCTATTAAACACTGTAATATGGGTTTACGCTAATGAGCCGAAAGTATCTTTGTTCACAGTACTAATTATTTATTTACTTATTTGTTTGTGTTAAACGCACGTAGCAGTAGAGAGACTTGAATATGGTTTCAGACTCCAGTAATTTTGGGTCAAATTTTGAAATATGATGTCTCGTGACAGAGCAAGATTCACAAAAATAGTTACTATTATTTACTTTTAAATGCTATTTGGCTGAATAAGGGTCAAGAGGGTGTAAAAAAAAGAATCATTTTTATTTACGGCGGTTGAAAAGTTAATTTTCATTGAAATATTAACCACACCGGACACTGGAAGTTCAGAAGAACGGTAGTTTTCAACCTGACTGTGTTGTGAAGAATCAAAATCTTCAGTCAGGTTGAAAATCACCCTTATTAAATCCAAGGAATAGGATAAAATATGGTAATATCGTGCTTAAGCATAACAAGTGGCAAAAGAAAAACAAAATAAAAATAACATTAACAACTCTGTGTCCACAATATGATACAAAGAAAAACGAACTTCAAAAAATGTATTGCGAAATATTAAAAAGTTGTCCTATTCAGTGAGCACTTGGCAATACTGTGACAAAGTTTTCAGTATCGTGATACTATGTATAGTAATATTTATTAATAATTAGATTGCATTACGCAGTTATTTGCAGGCTCTTCATCTAGATTTTCTCTCAGGAGTTGGTGAACACTAAAACTACCGAGATGCTTAAAACGGATAGAAATAATACGCTTAATAATGCAACTGAAAGAGAGGCTACCAGTCAAAATGACTGGCTTGGTAGTTCTAGTGTTAATGGTTTCGCTTTTGGTCCACATTTCCTTTTATTGGATTGTAGTAATTTTCTAGTAAAAATTTGTGCAAGCAAGTTGGTGGCAACTCACTTAAGGATTGTTTTACAGTCAAAAAACCAATGCGTAAATTTTACGTAGCTTCGCAAGATAATAATTTCTTAAAAATTACATGGTTTAAAATAATAATATCTTTTTTGTACAAAACATCCGAATTTTGTTTTTGATTTTTGCTATAAAATACCAAGTAGTTGTGACTGCTTGTAGTTAACAATTACTGGTCTGCTCTCCCTTGATAAAGGTTTGAGAGAAAAATAAAATTTATCACGATATTACCAACCTTTATTCTGTATTAGAAGGGT
This sequence comes from Dasypogon diadema, assembly GCA_006980735.1. Lineage (NCBI taxonomy): Eukaryota > Metazoa > Arthropoda > Insecta > Diptera > Asilidae > Dasypogon > Dasypogon diadema. The sequence goes on from QYTT01095869.1 coordinate 39,204, forward strand.
CCTTGATTTCATTTTTATTACTCCATAATTCCTTCATTTTATATGCTAATCATTCACTTAATAAATTTTTCACAAAGATTAATTTTTCGTCGGAGTTTCCCAAGAATCCGTATTATACCCACTTTTATTTTGGATAATTATTTTTAATATATTTCTTTGCTTTGAAAATAATAAAATGCACTTTTTGTTGTTGTTGCTCAGTTGTACATATCTGTCAATCACCAGGATTTGGTTCCGCACCCCAGTTTGCAATATGTAGGTTTCTTCAAACAACAAACTGGAGGCTTTCGTTTAGGGTTGTCATCTGTGCTACCCCATAATATATTGTGTGAGCTTGCAACGCCACCCAGTGATCTTTTTCCCCATTGCGCACCAGGTCTTCCAGCTTTATTTTGAGAGATTTTTCTGGATATGCAGAAGGTAAGTATGTAACAGCAGCTGTGAAAACGCAATTTCCTGGACCGACTATCATCACAGTCAGATTCGGCGAGCACAGATCCGGCAGTAAAATCACCTGCACTATATGTTTCATCATAGCACAGTTCTGATCCTGCTCCTCTCCTCTGCTTCTAGTGAGTAAAGCCTCTCTATGCGTCTCAGCAGTCCCCTGCTCACATCTTTGTAGAACCAGGATACGTGCAGTAGGGCTATATATAACTCGATCTTCGAAACGAACCTCATAGCCGTATGATAACCAGAGACAAGTAGGACAAAGAGTAGGACGTGTCGATGCCCTTAGGTATCAGAGCAGAGCGCTACTTAATTCTAGAATCGCAATTGTATTATTCATTACTACTTCTTGCGACCTGTCACCGATCGCAGACCTCTAATTTCGAGCAGTTTTTAAGCTGCAAAAATTAAGCACTATTTCTGATGTCCGTCACTCAGTCACTCAACTGCTAAGCGTTCCTTCAGAAATTCTTCTGTACGCACCAACAGTTGCACGGGATCTCCCCCCTTTCCCCCTCCCCCGCCACCCCCACGACTGCAAATGTTCTTTTCGCTGGTGTTCTGTCCAGATCTTGGCCAAGATTGTATTCTTAATCACTGGTGGACCCGGGATTAGGATGATCATCTTCTTCATCCCATTTTATAGGTAATTTTTTCTACAGTTTCAGGTAGCCACTCCTTGGATTTTGGCTCGCGCACCTAAGTACGATCATCCATCGTCCATCGTGATTTCAATATCACCGTTGTTAAATCGTATAAAAGTATAAAATATTCCAAACCTCCGAAAAAGTACTAAAAATGTAGATTATCAGAAATACTTGCTAATGCCAAAAAGAAGCTAAAATTTTCATTCGCTTTAGGAATAGTTTTTAGGTATCAGAAATTTATTTGTTGGTGAAAGATAGATTTTCGCAAAACTTTTACTTTATCACAACAATGTGAACTTCGCCCTGTCAAAGAAGATCCGATAAAAGTTATTAATTAAACCATAGGTGGATGAACCGCAATACCCTTGGCCCTGGAAAATTATATACTGCAAGCAATACACCTTAAAATATACACATCACGCCGGCTACATGTACATTTCCTTAGTTGAGGAGTGCAACGTTGATGGTTTCTCGGTGTAATGCAGCAAGTAGTTACCTGAGGCCATCTTAGGGTTTGCAAAAAAATCAACTTTGAAAATTTCACATTCCACTGACTGACAATCGTCTGATAAATGGCAGTTGAACCAATTTAAAATTTTATCAGTGATCGCCCGATGCTGATCGAGTGATCGGTTGATGTTAGTTAGAAAACGGCCAATCGATTCGATATCACCAGAAACTTTTAGCACAGAAAGGAGGAGTGGATGGAAGATGGTTTTCATTGAAATTTCCATCGCTTTCTGGGCACTTTGGAATTGTTAATTCTGCTAAGCGCGCCACTACCTATACGCGAACCGCGATCTTGTTATGAACGTGATACAGCGTCGCTTACACCGTTCACTCCATTCCATTACTACCATTTAAAATTCCCACTTCGATGTGCCCGTTTTCGTTTCTTTCTTTTTCAGTGTTGTGCAGATCGCGTGTGTGTACAACCTGATCATATACAGGTGTCAGTGTTTGGCAAACCTTCACTGGATCGAGAAGCGAAAAGTAGACGTCGGTTTAATCGATTTCGTGCGCTAGTTATTAAGTCCATTCGATATCTCTTATAATTTTATTAATATTCGACATAAGTTCAATTGTTATCTCTGTTCTTACGATGATCGGTTCGTTCCGATCACACCTGCACTGAATACACTTGTTTTCATCCGAGTGTTTTTATAGTACGTGATATCGTGCTCAATTTATCGAAATACCTGGCGACTTTGCTCACTTTATGTGATTATAGGCTTTAAGTGGTGATGATCCATTGCTCGTTATCACTCGCGGATACTTACCTTTATCACGTGGAATAAAATTCGGTTAGCCAGGAACAACGCCAGTATAGTTGGCTACCCCATCAATTTGGTTAATATCGCATTGATCTACACCGTTCAATCGGCATTGGTATTGATCGATCGTCTAAGTCTAAGCAATGCAACGCACCTAGTTATTGTCATTTAGTCGTTATTAAGTGCCGGAAGCGGAATTTATACTTTTATTACTATCACGGGGAAATCAAGTTAAGAGTTCAAGTTGTTTGTAAATTGTACGCTTGGTGCAATGCTACTCTGAATGTCAGCTGATCTACCTTTATGTTTGCACCTTATTGCTAACTGTTTAATCTCGAGTAACTAAGGAGGTGTAAATAGGTGTGTTTGTGTGTTTCAGTCAAGTGATTTCCAATTGCATTTTGTTCCTTTCGAAGAAATTATTGTGATTTATTTAAGTGTTGATAAAATTGTTTATAAATTTCCCTCTTATGCATGTATGTATAATTCAGGTGAAAATTGAAGCATTCCAAAAGTGTAAAATATTTTTCTTTTGTGCTAAATTGGATAAGCTGTAAGCAGAAATAAGAAAATTGTGAATTCTGCAGGTCATAAATTCAATAGTGTTGTTGTGTTAATTGGTATAATTCCTTTGGATAGGAATTCTAAGGCACACGTTGGTCTTATGTAGAGAAAGTACCGTCACGTCACTAAAAAGTCAGCCTTGGCGAATTGTTTAGGTTTTGTCGGTAAGATTTTTTTGTTAAATTATATAATTACTCTTAAGTCTTTCAAATTTATAATTAATCACAGAAATAAATTGTGTAATGATAATATACTTTTCATACGAAAAGTGTTATATTATAGCTGCATAGTATTTTTTGTAAAGTTCATGCAATTTTTCAAATCTAATCTCCATATTATCCTTTATAAAATTGAAGAAAACCTAATGTTAACAAGAAATATACCAAAATATGTATATTAAATTGATTAGCAGATGACTTTTAAATGAATATGAATTGAGGTTGTAAATTATTTATCTCAATTTTAAAAATGATTACGTTTTTCGACCATCTTTTATAAGGAAATATAAAAATTTTTATATGTTTACAAAACAAAAAACAGAACAGTCATTGGTTCATAGCGCAAATAAAAATTTGGGATTACAAAAAAGTTAATTCTTAGCTAAATAATAGAAATTTATATTTTATTATACAATATGAAATTTTGCATTTTATTATACCTACGGGAACGATAATGGACATTTTGCAGTTTATTATACCTTTTTAAAGTCAGACATATTTTGGAACTAAAATAAAGAGGAATATTGTCAGCAATCACAGAAAAAGATACATTTCAAATATTGCAAATGATAAAAGTTTAAGATTAAACATTCCTGAACACTATGCGGTATATTTAGACTCTCATTGTTTTCATCGTGTATACTCTTCATTTACTATTCAAAGGATTTATCTAGAATTATTTGTTCGCTTTTCGAGAAGTTTTTTGATAGTTAAAAACAAAAGATAAAAATTGGGATTAGGTTTATTTAATTAACGCTTCAACTCAAGAAAAAAGATCCAAAAGTCATGTAATGAATGGGGGGTTGTCAATGTCAGACACACCAGGGGACCATTTTAGCCCGATATTGTGCCATGACATGCGGAAAATTCTGATCTAACCATACCACTTCTCGCAAGAATGCTAGTTTGGATCGGGCTTGCACATAATTGCTTTGGTGCACGCGGCTTAGCTCGTCAGAAGATATGGTATTCCCCACAGTTTCACGTGTATCAATTTTTACATGTAGTAGTTTTGATGAGCTGGTGGTCTGAGGTCTTTGCTTCTTTCAATTATATTATCTATATTCGATAACTTAGGCATGTCTTCCGAATGACCAATGCGTCAAAAGAGGCTCTCAAGGAAAACCTCACGAAGGACCTCGTTTACGAAAGCAGAACAGAGCGGAAAAAGATCTTAGGGTACTGACAAAGGAAGCCCTAAAATTAAAATCTCTGGAAGGATAATGTGATTAAGGTGGCAATAGATACGTGGCGACACTAACCTAGTCAGCATTCGTAGGTCTATCTTAGTTACCAAACCCGAGTCCTATAGAACTAAAAAGAAGTAAAATCTATTTGTAAGCATTTATATATATGAATATTGAGAAGTACCAAGATGTCCTTCAGCATCACCTTAAGCTGTTTTTGAGAAGATATCGTCGAATTCCCTTTGCCTTTCAACAAGACAATACGGAAATTTACGTCAGCATCAGAACTACCCAGTGGTTTGACACAGAATATATGTGGGATTTCAAAGCGAGTGCAACCACAATGGCAGCCATATTGCTTTTCCCACAAGGAATGAACGAGGTGACGGCACTGGCTGGTTGACCATCAAGAAGAGAGGACGTGCCTTTTTTGCTGCAGTCTGAACGCGCGAGTTAGTTGAAGTAGTTATGGAGTTTGTATTACAAAAATAAAAAGTAATTCGGCTGTAAAGTCTAGTAATTTATTACAAGCCCCGTCAAGTCTCCACACCTGCGAGTTCCCACATATATACAAACGATAGATTGGCCTTCTTGCTTTCCAGATTGCAACGCTATGAAAATTTATGGGCAATCATTGTAGGTAGGATATATGCCGAAAACTTAAATTGTAACACAATCAAGGAGCTTAAAACGGCGATTTGTAATTCATGGCGTAGCATAAGCGATGATATTCTTTTAAATCTTGTAAATAGTATGAAAGACCGAATTTTTGAGTTGATTATTTAGAAGGGAGGAATTAAAGACTTTTTATTTTAATTTAAATAAACAGTTTTCTTCATATAAAATATTTTATTGTAGAAGCTGAATTCATACTTTTTTTTTATTTTCATTAATAAATGTAATAATACAATACTGAAATTAATTTTGTATCTGTATCTGACTTTGTTTCAATAGCTTAGTTTGTACACATTTCTGCTTTAAATTTTTATTATACGTGTTTTTAGTCCTTATGTTCATTTAAAATCTCTTAATTATTATTTACAATATGTACCCTAATATTTGATTTTACTTTAACTAATTAGAGTCTATAGCAAAAAATGGAAGGAATAGTTAAAGTAACTAGATTAGCATAATGTGGTAGTCACTTAGAAGTATCTATGAAGTAACAGATGCAAGAGACCAGCACATATTTCCTAAATAAATCTTTAAGCCAAAATACCGAAAACGAAATTCCTAAAATTAAAAAATTTACAAAGAAAAAACGAATATAAAAAAATCCACATGAGAAGAAACCTAAAATTTGAATTCCCTAAATAAAAAAACTAAAAATTAATAAAACAAGGCGTGTTGAAATAAAGCATATACTTTCAGGATTAATATAAAAATATTACCTTGGATTGATCATCGTTGTCATCGCATATCATTTTAATCCAAAGTATTAATCCTGTGCCCTTCCAAGAGAGAGAGAGAGAGAGACAGATTTCCAATTAAGGATTTTATTTTAAGGTCTATTCAACCATTTTAGGTCTATTCAAGGTCAAATCATATTAAAGAAATGGGAGAGTTGCGATGTAACAAGATCAAAGTCTTTGTTTGTATATTTCAGGGTTTTGAACGTCAGCCATAATTTTTTGATATTTCCATGACCGCAAGCGATCTATTCTGGATGGTTGCCAATTTGATCCTGAAAGTTACGAGAATGTTAATTATGCCTGTGAGTAAGCAGCCCATGTTGTACCTATATCCTGTAAATATTGGTTATAAATGTTCGCTAATCAGTTCAATATAGAAGCCAAACCTTACATAGCTAATGGTTTTTAAAAGAAATTAAGATAAGATAAGATAAGATAAGATAAGAAATTTATTTAGCAAATATAGCCATTACACAACAACAGGACATAAACAATTCAACCACCAAAAAACAGTATCAAAACTTTTCCTTAACATACTCCACAATTTTTTGCTTAAAAAGTTTAATGTTTGAAATTCCTCTAACCTCTCGTGGCAATTCATTAAATGCCCTAAATCCTTTATAAATAAGAGAGTTCTGTGCCCTACTAGTTCTTAGCATTGGCAGTCTAAACTGATCAGTATTCCTTAATGCATATGGTTGGCAATCACCTACGTAGCTAATATATCTACTTAAGTAAGTTGGCACAAGATTATTTTTCACTTTAAATACAAAGATTAACAAATTCATTTGAAGTCTTTGCTTAATACTCAGCCATTTTAACGTCTGTAACATTAAGCTCACACTTGTCCCTCTATTGCACTGCAATACAACACGCATAGCTTTATTCTGAAGTTTCTGAAGCTGAAGTAAATGCTCACAATTACATAAGGATAGGACGGTTGCACAATATTCGAAGTGAGGCTTAACTATTACATTATAGATATTTA
>QYTT01095871.1:0-25076 GCA_006980735.1 Dasypogon diadema
TAGAGTTGGGGCCTATCTGACAAAACAACAAGAAGAAAAAAAAAAAAAATTTTTTGCCAGTGTCGTTCAAATTACTTCTCGTCCTTAATATACTATATTTTATAGAAGTTATCAAGCCATTAGTTCCTAACCTCTGAGGTAAGGAAATAAAGGAAGAAAAATGTGACAATTAATTAGGAAAAATATCATAATCATTCGGAAAGTGTCATACATAAAGTTGGAGCTATTGCTCGCGGCGTTCATCTACTCTTAGAAGGGTTTTGTATCAGAAAATTGTGCCCCAGTGCAGGAAGTGAGCATTAATTCCGTGCAATTATTATGTAGCCTGACGATTTGATAAGTACTAATACCTTAGGGATTGTTATATTCCTTTTTTTTGAGTGAAATCGGAGTACTATACTCTGGAATTAATGATAACGGCTGACAGTGTCGAGGTTATTTAAATATTATAACACAAATTTTGATAAAAGCCGCCAACAATTGCTGTAAGATAGTGTTAGGAAGTTTCTTTTGTGTAATTAGGTTTCAGACACGACTAGATAGTTTTACTTTATAAGACTCTCGTAGCGTTAATATAATCCAAAACAATGTAATTTGGTCCTGATTCCATGAAATCAATTTCACTTACCAGCCACGATTGCGCTACAGTTGTTGTACACGGGGAGATACTCCGGGAAGAAAACCATGGTTTTTTTTTTTGGGGACTACTCTTATTTTGGTTTGCTCTTGAAATTAAATGACACGACTTTTAGTAGTACTATACAAGATTTCTACACTCGCCTAGATGCTATACTTGAATTAGGTCAGGACCGAACCTCTTTGTGAAAATAAAATTAGGAAAGGATTTAGCGATCCAATATTGAATGTATAAAAATAGTTGTATACAAAATTTGCTTTACTTTTCTTGAGTAGGCGGTTAAGGTAACAAATATTAGGACAATTAAGACTACCTTGTTATTAGCTGGCAATTTGAATTATTACTAAGCTTTCCTCTCAATGTCACAGTATATTGAATTGGTTTTTTTTGAGAAATTGTTGAGAAATAAACGTATTGTCATGAATTCAAGGTAAAATCTTGGAGCGACCTCCTCCATCAGTCGTCTTCTCTCCACAGGGCAGATAGCAGCGATGGGTGAACTTCCCCGAATAGGGTGAGGCTTCCGCTAGCTTCTCTCTTTCTCTCTCTTTCCTAGGTATAATAGGGCATCCGGACAATTAAGTGACCCCAAGGATGCACGGGCGGATGGGGCATTGGTCAAGGGGGAGTTAACTCCATCTGACTCCCTCCCACACACACAGGTAGGAGCGCGGACTCGCAGCCACCAGGTCCGCCTTTTCCCTTTTGTTTTTTTTGTTTTGTCTTGTTTTGATTTCTTTGATAATTCTATATCTAATTTTTATTTTTTTTTCTTTCCACCCCTTCATCCTCGTCTCCCTTTTCCTCCTATCCTAAGTCCTCTTTCCAAGCGGCATGATAGTTCTGCTGCTGGGGAACGGAGGAAGCGACGGCTTTTGGGAACCCACCCCACACTCTCCGCAGTCGCCGGCCTGCAAGCATGCCGCCCCGTCACCATGCCTTCCTCCGTCGGTCTCTGGGCTAGCTCAGCCTAGAGCATGAGGGCTCACTTGAGTCCTCGCTCTGGCCTACACGGCCATGAGCTAGCCCGGGGCTTTTACCATCTTTCAGGCTGCTGTTGGCAGACCCACACTTGTTCCCCCAAAGCAACATCCGGATCAACCTTTCTCACTTCTCGACTTGCAACTGCCATCTTTGTTACCATGTTTGCCGGCAAATTTTAAAACTCTCCAAACTTTAAAGACTTCTGCTGGCCAGTGCTGCTAACATCTTGGGACAACTCCAGGACCATAGATCTATTTGTTTCTTGTTTTGTTTTTTTAAATTAGAATGCCGCCATTCGTAGGTCCTTAAACAAAGTGTGTAGGATTTATTTGTGGAAAATTCAATGGATTTCCGTAAACCTGCGGTGAGATACTCTAAGCGTTAACGTGTGGCTGAGATAGGGACTAGTGAATACGTGCGAGGATAAATACTGGGTAACGACGTGAATGGATATTGAGTGTGTGTGCGAATAGATGTTCAAAGTGTTGTGTGGATGGAAGGATTCCACGTGTAAAGGCGTTTATGTGCTAGTATGAACCAGTAGGTAGATTTGTGTAGGAGTGTGTGAATGTGGAGGTTAAGTACGAGGTGAATATGTATGTGCTGTGAATGCGTTTGTGTTGTATCTTCGATGAGTTGATTATTCTACGGAATGAGCAACTTGACTGACAATTTGGATATTGGTTCGGAAGACTTCTAATCACCTGAATCTAATTGAATTCTTGACCTGCCTGACAATTTAATTTCTTATATCTTACTAGCTGTTAATCAAGGTGACTGAAGAGGATGATCTACGATATTGGCTAGTACTCTTATGGAACAGACACCCACTATTACAAGACTTTTTTAACAGTCACAGCATTGTTTTTGCATCTTACCCTTTTTTTAAGGGCACAAATTATATCATCATCTCTTCCCAATATTCATAGTTTATGTAGCTGGTCTCTAAGAAACACTTTTGTTCGTCAATTACTAAGTAATATTTATTACGATTTGAAAGCATTGGCGTAGTTACGGAGTACTTTTTCTCAACGTGAGATAGAACCAGAAATTCTTCCAAAGCTTTCAAAAACAAATATCTCAGATTTCTCTGATGTCTATTTCAATAGGTATGGATTTTTTCCATATTCAAGAAAAATTCAAATAGCTAGCGGTTTGCTTTCCTTGTTATCATATGCTCATGAATGGGTTGATCGCATATATTGACTTCTCCTTTACTTTGATTGTAAAATTTATTATTTTCTGAAAGAATCTTATCATTTTCCTTGATAATGTTTCGTAATTCAAGTCCAAAGTATTTCATATTGACACAACGACGTTAACTACTTAAATAACGCCATTAACTTACGGTCAAGTTTTCTCTGATTTGGACACACAAACTTTACTTTACCACCAACGCCATTCACAATGCCCAAAGAAAACGCCAGACAATAACAAAAAATGTTGCTGCTGTCTGGTCTTGTCTGGTGTAATGTACTATCGCTACCACAGCGACATATATGTTTATTTATGTTAGCTTTATCTTTTGTGGTCTGGTCTGTCGTAGAGTGTAGCCACGTTCTTAGTCGGTTTGAGTTATTCTGATATGTTTCCCATCTAAGCATCTTTCACAATTAATTACTTGCCAGCAATGTTTGAATACCTTTCTTTGTCGCTGGTACTTGAAATTATTACCATTGTTACAGGAGTTATGAGAACTTTAATCAATTTTATATCCGCATTTTTGCGCTTTTAAACTACCGAGCACTTCATTTGCTACGAGAAAAGCGCTAAAATGGACCAAAATGGCACAGATTTTATGAAAACCTATCCTGAGGCACTGAAATATTCTGAAACCCCTGACAAATATCATGCAATTGGGATTAACTTAGTAGAAAAATTAAGAAAAATGACTCAGACGAAAATTTGAAGAAAAAAGCAAGAATTTCCATATTTGTACTTTCTAACCGCCAAAAACCTGGCACCATCAATTCTTCATAGTGCTTAGGGCAATACTTATTATTCGTCAATCTTAAAACCTTGTGCAGAACAAAAACGGCTCTAATAATCTTGTCGACGTTTTGGATTTCCCAATGATGACACACTGATTAATCGATCAATCGATTAATCATGAATTACATTTCACTCATAGAATCATATCCGACATTTCAAACCATATCAAAATTCAACAAGTCAAGCAAACGCAATTCTTCCCACAATAAATAGCAATATTGCACTTTCATTAAAAATTCTTTCTCAATAAATTCAGAAGTATCAAATGTCCAGACCGTAAATAAAAATTCAAATCAAAGTTCACCTGTTTGATTCGACATAATCAGCACAAATTGGCAGTAATTCGTTTATAGGAAAATGAGACTGTATTGATGATTAATATGTAATTTAGGGTAAGAAGAAAAATGTATATAAATCAAAGTTATTTTAATAAAACGGCAGTTGCCTGAAAACCAAGGAAGAGCGTCTTTGTTTAAATTACTTTTCAGACTTAGCTTTTGATTTTAGAATTCCCCCCACCAGAGGTAACGGTTCTAAAGTCAACAGCTCATCATTTCTTAGAAAGCAAATACATTGCCTTTTAAGAATCACATACATTGTTGTTCATCCGAGCAACTCGCCATCTATATGTCATAATTCTGAGTATGATGTCAATATTGTTACTCGTACTCTAGAGACTTAGCTTTTCTAACTTGAAATTTTTACCTAAAATAAGCAATAATGTGGTAATGTTTTGTTTTTTAAGCAGTTTTGTGCATTACCTGGATATGGTCTCAGTAAGAATTGTTTCTAGGGAAAGGCAGCGTCGCTCATAAAATAAAAAGAAAACTTTACTGTTGAATTCGGCATATCAGCTTCCGTGGGTAATGGTAGTCTTCCAGGTTCCAGTTATCAGCAACTTCCTTAATTAGTTGTTTTTAAACACACTTCAGTCACTTTGGTCACCGTAACCACCAATGTCAAAAGCTGTAAATGTGCTTTTAGCATCACATACACATACTATACGGTAACGGCCTTTATAATTGCAATATTCAGAGCCTCCGACTCAGCAGCAAACGATAGATGTTTACATGCTTACCATTGATTGCCCCTATGCAGTTGGGACGATTCCGCCGAATTTTATATTCTTCAGCTATGTTGTACCATTCTGACATATTAGGAAGGGTAGCATACGTTTGCCATAATTCCTCCCAAATGACTTCGCCAGTCTCTAAAACAATTCCACCCACAGTCACTTGAAACTTCACAGCGTAAATTCTCCGTGGTCCTTCATGCGAAAAGTATAGCTTTCAATTAATTATAAGGAACTTTATATGTAGACTACCAATTTTATATGCTTACCACATATATGATTGTCAAAGCAAGTCTGTATTCAGCTGTAATAAATTATCAAAACTAGCTTACACTCATTCTAGTGGCTTTAAAGAACATTATTTCATGATCAGTTTCTTTCATAGTTTTGAATATTTTCTAGTAAAATCTCAGTTTACTCCTATGCTGATAAAATTCACGCACTCATCATCTTCTCTTCTCTCTGCTTTTTTCTTGCCACTTTGTTGTAAGCTTACAATTATATTTACATTTAGAACCAATAATTTTTTTTTTCAAGACAAATTATCACAATTATTGTAATTCTACAAATGACAGTAATGTCAGCTACAATGTTGTTCAGTAAACGACCAGCAGTCGTCAAAAATGTTTGCGAAAAAGTTGTGTCTGTTGAAGAACTGAAGGAACCGGCCGCGAAGCACTCTGTCTGGGAACCTGAAAACAACGCACCACAAAGAAACAGAGCTTGAGAAAAAAATCATAAATATACTTATCTGATATGTAATATTACTCCTTGCGATCAAACTCCGCAATTTGGCCCAAATAGGTACAGCATCTAGAGATCTGAAAGTGTACATAGAATAGAATTGTTTAATTTTCTTAAATACTCCTAGTTCTTACACCCACATTGTACACACTTACGAAATGTTTCACGAACAAACAATTAAATACTGCACAAGACAACAAAGGTTAAAATTGACACAAAAATTCATGAAAAAGAATTATCTCGTAATAATTATGCACCAAAACAATTCGACATTTTTCAGCACGACAACTTCTCAAAATTGAAAGCACAAAAAGCAAAGTGCTCCTCCAAAGATTGTCGATATTTTTAAGGAGAAACAATAAGAGCGAAAACCAGTTTGATGAAATGAGGGGAAAATCTAACAGCTATATAACTACATATGACGATTTCAATACATAGAAAGATAGCCGCAAAAACGGTTACGAAGTTTCTAGTTAAAAAAAAAACGGGAAGTACTTTTAAAATTGGTTTTCAAAGACTTCACTTCTTTTGAAATCGTCGTAGTTATAGCACGTGAACTCGAAATCTTATCGCCTAGTAAGTTTGTCGGAATACATTCCAAATACTTATTTGAAATCGAATTAGAAATCTTAGTATTGACGCTTTGTACCCTTGAATTTGATCCCTTATTTTTAAAACGTATTGAGAAGTTCTATGGGAAGTTAAAATCGGGATTTTTCTAACAATTTCTGAAACTTTCGTTAGTGGCCGCTTGGTTTCTGAACTTGAGTTGTGTCGTTGATTTGTGAAAAATAAACTGTGAACTGAAATCGACTTCTCTTTGGAATTTAAACATATTTTCGAAAGGTGACTTGTTGGTCGAGTAATAGCGTGGTCGGCTGGGAAGCACGAACGCGTGGGTTGAAATCGCAACTTTTTCGACTCTTTTTTCTTATTTTGTTTTGAACTATCGCTATGCTATATATGAAAATTTGGTGACGAAAAGAGTTTCTATTTTGAAAAAGGACGCTAAACTATTATTAACAAAGAAGCAGTGTCGCGCTCCAGGCTTCAGAATGATCTTGTGTGTAGCTGGCTAAAAAGCCTTAGCTTTTTGGATCTGGCTGATGCCTCAATCCATAAAGATTACCTGGCTAATGAGCCTCAGTAATATTATACTTGGCGAGTCGCGCCTCTGTATATTGCAGAAGTAAAACAAGATGTTTCCAGCTTGAACTCCAAACGTTTACTCCCTCTTTCTCCATGAAAATACATCTGTTTTTATACTTACTTCTTTATACCTAAAAATGCTTACATAACCTTACAATGTGAAATCAATCAATTTCAGAAATCTAGATCAATAATTACAAAATAACGAACATTAAGTCATCAGTGCAATGTAAATAGATCACACGTCATTCATACCCATGTTATTCTTTCCATGACCTTATTTTATTTCATATGTTCTGATGCGCCTGCTCATTCTGGTTCGGGCGACATCAAAGCAATTATGATTCATAATTTTGGACATAGTTCTTGACTGAACTTTCTGTTTACATCGAGTTGGTTGAACTCGGTATGCTGTTGTGAAATATGATCAATGCATCGGACGTGCTTCATAATAAATTTTTTGGGCAACGACATGCATCTACTGTTTTCGTGAACCAGTTATTAAGTTTTAATATTAACTCTTTAGAACTTTGAAATAAAGCATTTTTTGGAGGCGCTTAAAAAGCTCTCTCACGACGAAGGCATTTTAACACGAAATTCTCTCATGAAAGCTTTCATGCTCATTATGGCAGTCAACGTTTAATAATTAATAACATTATTGAATATTTTAACTTAAATATCTCTAGCGATACACCACTGGCTCGCCTTTATTTTGTCATATAATTGTCCCGCGTGTATTCTCAAGCCCTAATTCATTAACGTTTTTATGTATATCTCAAATTAATACTACCCTTCTAACAGATATGGGAACATAATCGCAGCAGCTTTTTTGCTGGGGCGTGTAAATAGAATAATAGAAGCAAAATTCAATAAATTAAAAAACAATTAAAATATTAGGATAGAAGGTAGCAGTATTACGCAGTGATTGCTTTTTGTGAAAAGTATCGTCTTTAGGTATAAGTGGAAACAGATTATTTAAGTGTCGTTTTTCGTGAAGATAAAAAAAAAACATGAAGCCTTAGGCTGATTACTTGATACCCTATATGATATAAATATAATTCATCTCATAAAACTCTTCTGTACCAAATTTTAGAGTGATAGGTTGCTTCCTTTTCGAATTATGTGCAATAATCCAAAAATCCAATATGCCGGCCAAATCAAGAGTGGGGAGACGTGGCCTATTTTCGTTTTTCCGAATTGGAATCTCATAAAACACATCTGTACAAAATTTCAAAGCGATAGGTTGCTTCTCCTTCGAATTATGTCCAACAATCCGAAAATCCAATATAGCGGCCCTACCAAGAAGTGGGGGAATATGATTTATTTTCCTTTAATTGGTTGAGCGTCTCATAAAACTTCTGCTTACTAAATTTGAGAGCTATACGTTGTTCCCTGTTTGAATTATGCCCAATAATCCAGAAATTCAATATGACGGCCTATTGAAGGTGTAGGGGGATTCGCCACATTTTTGAACTTGGATTTACAAATTTTCTGAAAATAATATATACGAAATTTTAGCCTTGTACCTCAAACGAACGGAGAGACGGACATGCTTAAATCGATTTGTTTTCACATTCTGAGCATATGTATATAATTCGTTTTGCTCTAGCATTATTGGTTCTATGCGTTACAATCGTTGGATCAAAACTAATATACCCTATGTATCATATAGGGTATAATAAGGGCGACTCTCCCCTTGCCTGTAGGGTAAGTAAATAAAATTACATCTCCAATTCTTTTGAATTAAATTTTTTAATTTTCTCTGTTCCGCGCATCCATCTTAATCTGAACGTGTTTTTAGAACTTTTTCGGAATTATTGAATAAAGTGACGTCCATTTTAAATTACAATGAGTCGCATTGAAGTACATCCTAGAAAATTTCATCTTCTAGTTGGGGAGAAGTGTTTCTGTTTAGCATAGCAATTCTGGGAGACTTCAAAAGCGGGCAGGAGTTTGTTTGAAAAACTTTTAGAGCTATTTTCTCTTATTATTATCCAACATGTCAGCAACTCTCGTGTTTGATAAAAAGCATGCAACTATAAACGTCAGTTAAAGTCTTCCATGTGAGGGTCGAGTCACATTGCTTCTTATTTCCAATAACCAGAATATTCTGCTGTGAAGCTTAGAAAGTATTTCAACTTTTCATTACCTCACACCTTTGTATCTGAAAACGTCGTAGAACGAATTCACCCACCTTTTCACAGAACAGATTTTCCCTTCATCAATCATACCTAAGAGGAGTGGAAAATATTTCCTGTCGAATAAAATGCTTGTTTTCACTTGAAGGGCTTTTGATTTGAAAAATTCATTGAACTCGATCGAAGTGACATTGTTGCGGTGAGTCACTTTGATTCAAGGGCTTTTCAGATACTTTCGAACTACACCTTTCTCGTCTAGACTTCACTTAAGCAACACAACATTGTGCGAGTTCAATAACCTGGAGAGGATTTCACCGGAAAGCCCCTTATAGGTGTAAGTGATTTCAAAAGGACATCTGTCGATAACGTATGTGTGCAGGTACACAAATTTATGGTTTGGAAAAACAAACTGTCAGTGAAAAAGTGGTTACAGGTGTTTTAACCTTTTAAAAAAATATGTTTACACATATAAATTATTTTCAATTCTTTGAAAATCAAAGACAGATAAGGTTTCGCAAATTCACCATAGTTATCTGAGAGCGATGATCGTTATATAAAAGGCGCAATAATTTTACAAATGATATATTTGTTCACATATTCACTGCGTTTATACAAGCAGAGAAAAATTGCTTTGGAATGAAATGGATCTAAGCCCCAATTAGATGGGAATTATGCCTAATATTTTGTATATGTATGCATGAGTTTGTCAAGTGGATCACTGGTCATAAATCCAATGTATATGATAAACAAATAAAGTGGTTTTTCTTTGCACGTATAAACGTGGTGATTTTCATTGTTATATAGCCTTAACAAGAAATTATTTCACATTGGATATTTAGTACTACCAATACTGAGAAATTAATGTAATGTTTAACTATGTACCCAGTTGAGGAAGATAAAAAAGGAAGTGGCCTTCATGGAAACCAATAGAAACTTTTTAAAGAACGATGGAGAGAAGCATTCCTCTATTATATTTTGTAAAATTCGAAAATGGAAAACAAAAGAATAATATCAAGAAAAAAAGAGTAAGCAAAGTATGAAATCGTCAATTCTGTACAGAAAGTATTACTTTTGTTTTTGCTTTCTAATCATAACCGCATAAAAGAATTGAAGCTATATAAAAAAAATTTGAGTCCAATTCAAGTTAAGTGATTTCCAGATATCCAAGTATTGGAAAATCTTTCTAATTAAATTAATTTTTCATAGCAAATATTTTTTGTATGATTCCCATTTTATTTCTATTTTATTTATTTATCTGCTTAAGAGTACAAAAGATCAGATCTTATTACATGGCAATAGGACGTTCTTTCACAAGTAATTTAGTTGAGAGAGAATTCAAATCTATACATTCGTAACAATTCAAATCAATACGATAAAATAAGCAAATAAAGGCGGAATTTCAGTCCAAAGCAAAGTGAAAAGAGAAGCATCTTCAAACAAGCGTTAATAATGGGCGATAATCAGGGAAAACAGAAATATGTCTTTAAATTTCTCTTGAAATGATTTATAGTTGCAACCTTGTCCAGTGAGTGAAGTAAATCGAGGTATTAAAAGATTCATATTCCGCTCCGAGCGTAAAAAGTGCAAAAATTCATAAACATAACTAGGCTCATGTATAAAGTTACTCACCAAACAAGGAAAGACACTTCAAACAATCTCTGCCTGTTTATGGAGACTCCGTTCCTAGTAAAACTATGATCTATAAATGGCACGGCCTTTTCAAACAAGGGAGGGTCTCATTTGAAGACGACCTTCGACGTGGACGTTCGATTGAGGCTACCAGACCAGAAATCATCGAAAAAGTAGAAAAACTTGTATTGTAAGATGGCCGGTTAAACAGCTAAACAGTTAAACAGCTAGCAGCATTGGTTGGAGTATCAGAAACAACAATTTTAAACAACCTACATCAACATCTTGGGATGACTGAAGTCTGTTCAAGATGAGTCCCGAGAATGCTTACGACACTTCAAAAACGCGAGCGCGTTGAATCGTCTCGCGCGTTTTTGGACCGCTGCTGTGGGAAGAAAAGGAGGAAATGATGGCCCGAATTGTAACTGGTGATGAAACTTGGGTACCATTATGAACCTGAGTCAAAGCAAGAGTCGATGCACAGCCATAAAGGAGTGTCTCAATCGGCCCGAAAGATCATGGCGCTTTAGGGATGCGTATAGTATCCTTTTGATTGTGAGGGGAGTGTATACTATGCTTCCTTGCTAGATCGACTAAAAGAAGCTATTAAAGAAAACAGATGAGGAAAACGGACAAAATGTGTGCTCCCGTGCACACAAGCCATATTGTGACAACTGCCATTCACCGATACGATTTTGAACAACTGCGCCACCCACCCGACAGTCCAGACCTGGCCCCCAGCGACTATTATTGATTTCCAAAGATGAAGAAAGGGCTGCGTGGGAAAAAATTTAGCCACAATGATGAAGTCAAGTCAGCAATTTCGGCCTATTTTGATGCCTAAGACAAATCTTTTTTTCGACGGTATTAACAAGTTATTTGATAGATCTGAAAAATGTATTACGGTTAAGGGAGAATATATTGAAAAGAAAAAATAGTTTAGTGTTTCATATGATCATCCTTCCCTGTCATTTCGCTAACTTTTTGACCTCTCCTCGCACATCCCAATATTGATTTTGAATATAAACGAACATTATCATACCGTCACAAGCCGTAAACAAATCTTATACAATCATTAAATGCAGTATTGAGTCTCCTTGACCAGCGTGCATCTAGTAAACGGAAGATTAAGGTTCCATTCTACCTTGTGGCCTGGAAAAAAGGCGTTTCTCAGAAAATTTCTTTTTGGGCAAACTTCATTCTTTTGTCCAAATATTTATTGATATTTTGGTAATGTAAATAAATATTTTTTATGAAATTATCACAGTTTAGATATCGGTTCCATATGATCGAAATTAGTCTTATTGCAATGACATAGCTCGATGGCGTACATTCCTCAGGTCCACAAGAACTACCGAAAATATAGGGGAAAATAACAAGACAGTAGTTAGTTTTGGCCAACTCTGTATTATAAACAAACTTGCACAACACAAAGTAGATCAAGTTCGTACATGTTACCAATGATTTCCTTAATACTACTAACTCATATATAGTTTCTATTGTATTAAAGGATAGAATATTTAATATCATTATTTATTTGAGGGTCTACTTGTAATATTACAGACGAACTTGTCATATTTTGAATGTCGGATGTTTTAGGTAAATAAAAGTTTTCGGCAGGTCCTGATGGGTGGAGTTTTGTAACTTTAATCATATTGTGTTTTACATCATTTAAATTAACAAAGCTCAACCACCAAGTGTTATTCCTTTCGAAAATTACTCATATTTATGAGTTTCTGGCCAGATAATAAATTACACTGTATTCCATCGTTTTGTTAATAAAATTTCCGTGCTAAACGGGATTATAGTGTGAACTTTATGAGTCGATGGAATTGCATGTGCCTTAGAAAATCTTTCTTTCAAGTACATATCTTCATTATAGTATTCTTCCTTAGAAACAAACTAATTACGGATATTATTATTCGCCCAGTCATATAGTTGACGGGGTGTTGCTATTTGATTATTAGAGGGACGCTGAAGACTTGGTTTTGTAGCTAAACGTTTAATAGTACCTCCGTGACCGTCGAAAATATTCTGGCCATGAGCAGTTGTGGAAAAGTGCCAGCTAGCAGGGCATCCAAAATCTATTTCGTGTATAGCAATATTTAAAAAGTTCTTTCTGTTTTTGTATTGAGATGCCGAACTGTCAGAAAATAATAGTATCCTTTTTGCAATATTGTACTTGTCCTTTAAATATTTCATTAAATAACGTTTGAGAGGATGAACTAAGGTAATATTGTGGGTAAGACAATCCGATATCATGACTAAATTTGTGTGTTCAATATCCGAGCTTTCATTTTTAAAATATATCCCAAAAGAATGAATTGTAGCCTGTGAGTTAGTCCAGTGAAATCTCTGTATTTCGTCTTGAATCACAAAAGAGTAATTCTCGGAAAAGTCCATTATGACTACAAACTCGTTTTGATTTCAAGAATTTCAATGAAAGAGTGTGGAATTAATGTATGTATCCTTTTTTGGAATGTTTCCATAAAATCGTAAATATTTTCAATTTCTGTCTCCAAATTTGACCTATCGGTTGATGTCCATTGTTAATATGTAATCGTTTTGAGGCAACTTTCTTCACAAAGTTTCTTTAGTTCTCCCTTTTAACGGAGAAAGAAATAAGTAGTTTTCTGCTTCCTGACTGTATGGGAATTACCAACATTTGCAGGTAAAAAAGTGGAATCACAGCATTATCTCCCAGAATTCATTAAAAAGAAAATTTGCATATTTAGATTAGATAATTATCTCAATCTTGCTATCCGAAAATTTGTGGAAAAAGGTCTTCAAGCTATTAAGTCCGTCTTCTCTAAAATATAATTTGTAGAATCAAAAGCAATTAGCGCTTCAAACCTTTCACAACCATTTAACAAATTTCATGGAAAATTTCTCGCAGTCTAAAGTTTTATTAATTCCATCCAAACTATAAGAAGCTCGATTATGTCTTTTTGGTGGTTGCTTCGATACCGAACAAAGATTAAAATGAAAAAAAGTCGGGAAGGTGCATTTTGAGATATTCAAGGGCAAAAAATATCCTTGTTACCCTTGATTTTTTTTCGAAAGATGGACTTCGTTACATTTTTAGATGAAAATTCAAAGCTTTCCTTAAAAATAACTCTTATTTCATAAAATTAATACGAGTACAACCTGAGATATGAATTTGCAAACTTTCCTCTATCGAGCAAAATTTGCTACTTTTTCCAAATGTGAAAGTACCATAAGTCATCCAAAAAATGATCGAGACAACAAATATTTCACACAAGTTTTATTCCAGTAGCATACAAGATATGTACGAAATTTCATCAAAATCGGCGATGGTCGCGTCAGAGCCTTAGTTGATTTTCTGTGGAATGACCCAAAACTTTAATGCGATACTTTGAATCGTATTCTTATAATCATGCACGCCAGTTCAGAAATCGTGGTTTGGAAAAAAAGAGTATGAAGTTTAAAGTTTTTTTTGTGTTTGCAGCCATTCAGCTAGAGGCTAGAGCCACACATTAGACCTTCCGCTCCCTCAAAATTTTATTGTTCGTCTAATTTTGTGTTTCCTCTGAGCCATTCTTTCTTCACGAGACTCGCATGTGCTGTGTCGTTCAGCATCCTTGATGCGCTCCGCGTCAGGTTTTTCTTCTATAATTTTTAAAATAGGGTTGAAGCCTTCACCAAGTATGAACCTTGCGATGAAAGTAGAAATTTTAATAATTTTCGAAGCGCAGAAAATATCCTTCGGTGAGACCTTCCATATCGTCTTGTTAAAAGCATTCAAAATACCAACAAAAAATTGAATAATATAATATTCGTACGTATGAGATGGCACTGAAATCGTTCGAACTGGTTAGTTTTTTTGGCAATGTACTCGCGTGTTATAATTCGTTTTCTTTGGTAAAACATTTCCATTAAAACGTTTTTTCCTGTTACGATGAGATGGACGAGTCCTGCTCGTTTTCGTGGTATTCTTACTTTTTTTACAATCTCGTGAATATTATACTCTTTTAATTTGGAACAGTCAGATATAACACCCAAAGCAAAATAACGCCTTTTTAAACTTCTAACAGTCAATGTATATACCTTCGCTATATATTCCCCCCATATACCCTTTACCACCTACTTAAAGACCCCAAATACAATTCAAAACAGATATGAGACCATTTCATACTTTACCAATGATCGATAAGTGAAATATAAACCCACCCTCTTTTACCTGCCAAGAAGATAGTGAAATCGGCCTATATAGCGTCGTCTTTTATTGCTTGTGACTTCCTCAATTTTCAGAGCTAATCTCCATGACTTGAACAGAATATTCTAAGAGGCTTACCAATTATGCAAAAAAATCTATTTTTTCAACTTTACAAAGTAGAATGAACCTTTACATTTCCATAATTAATTAATGGTATGATAAGTGTTTTGATAAATTTAAGGTTCGTAAAAAGAGGAAGCAAAACTGTAAGTTTCGTAGAAAGAGGGAGCAAAGCTCTGTATATCTGTGGTTGTCGAAAAGAACCATAGACTTTATTCAAAACAAACTCAATGAGGTCACAGCAGGATATTCGGAAATTTAAGATAACACCTAAATTACAAACACTTGTCACAGTAAATCATCAATATTCAGGTGGTTTTTATAGAGTACCATACAACTCGACTTCCTATCATTTAGTAACAGATTGTTGTCAGCCGACCAGAATAGAATTCTCTGATCCCTGATTCATAGCATGCACAACATCTTCCACCGACTCGACTGGACCACTCATGTATAATTGCACATCATCATCAAAGAGATGTATTTTAGCATCACTGATTACATAGGGCAAGTCATTTTTATATAATAAAAATAACAGCGTTCCCAAAATGGAACCCTGTGGCACCCCATAATTGAGGGAGAAAGACGATGAGTTGTTTCTAATTGATCTTCTGGGATCGATTAACAAGATAACTTTTAATGTACCGAATTGCTGACGACGATAAGCAGAATGATATTGAGAGCTTTCGGAGTAATTTGTCACCCTAACAAAATCTTTAAAAAAACCAAGCAATACTATCAAGTTGAAGTCTCTTTTATCCAAAGTAAGTCGAAGATTAGTTGTTATCTTTGACAGTCTCACAGCTGTGTTTACGTCGAACCGGATTGCCAGCATGCCATAACCAAGAGGATTCAATATAGTCAAGCAACTGTTCAGCCATAATTTTTTCCAGCACTTTGGCCAAGCAGCATATTAAGAAAATGCGCCGAAAATCTAAAAGATTTCCGGAGCTCTCTTTCTTTTTAGGAGCAGCAAGTACCATACCTCCTTTCCCTTCAACAGGAAAGGTTGGTGTAGTCAGATAGTGTTAGAAATATGGGTTATACATCGCAGCACAACAGGAATTATTAGCTTTAGAAAACGGGAAGAGATTTCGTCTGAACCAGTAGTATTCGATTTAGTACTACAAATAGTACAAAGTTAGAAAATGAGGAAATAGATTTGTCTGAGCTAGAACTCTTAGCTAATAATAAAAAGGGAGGATATATACAATTTATTATAGTGGAAGATGAATTTTTTGGATTATCGAAAAATATTTTACATCCATACCCTAATCGAAATTCTTCATCTATCTAACATGTATTTAACTATATGCTCTCGCGAGCACGACGGATGGTGGAATGCACATTTGAAGACTTGGAGAGTAAATTTCGAACAATTCACCATCCGATTGATGACAATCTTGAGCTTTTTAATAATATAATGAAATCTTGTTACATTCTCAACAATTTAATCTGAAAAAATGATGACTTTTAGTTTGGAGATTCAGTATTTACATCTACTTTTGAAAATATCTCGTCTATTGGAACTAAAGAAAATACACCGGAACTAACAGTTATAGATTATTTCTCAAGGTACTTGTGGTACAAATTATAAAACTATCTATTCCCTGGCAATATGAGGAAATGTAATACCTTAATTTTAATTTTACCTTTTGTGTGCTTGTATGTGTGTATTTGTGAGTAAAATTGAAAACGACTTCAAATATGTAGTAAAACAAAGATAAAATAATAAACGACATATAGTAACTTACTCAGCCGGGCAGTTGCATACAGTGTGTTCCGCCGTCTCAGTATCATCTAGGCACAGCCTGCATGAAGCATCCTCTAAGATCTCCATTGATTTGAGGGGATATTCAAAGTTACCATTTCGCGTTTCACGCATAGAACTTTTCTCCTTGTCGTTTCACACAACCGTCTAATTGCTTTCTTAGCATGTCGGCAGGTTGTCATATTTTTCACCAATGTTAGTGTTTGTTTATGATAGATTTCTCGATCCACTTCTCTCAAATGCCCTCCCTTTTCGTTCCCTTCGATCTTAATCCAATAAAGTGTTGCCTCATATTCCAAGTCACACCTATTGCAATCTGACCATTGCTTGATTGTACAGTTCAGAGAAGATTTTACCACCTCGCACCTAACAGTCCTTTTAGAAATTCAACGCACAAACCGTGATTACAAAAGTACCCTCTCGCCCCTTGTCTGGGAGTGATTCGTCACTTACACCTTCCGGTTACTTTGACCCTCCCGATCTTGTCTTCGGGCATCGTAAGCTCCTGATCTCTTTTACGTGATCCAGAATTCTTCTATGAATATACTCAGTCCCTAAAGAGTTTCATCTACCGTCCCTCTGCATTCTGAGTGCCGCCTCCACTGCCATTTTCTTCACAAACACATCCAGCAGTGACAGTCCCAGCAGAGTTTCTAGCATAGTTGTGGATGTGATGCGTAAAGCGTTCGTAACCCTTATGCACGCCATCCACTTAACGGTAACCTGGCATGCTATGCTATCCCGACCAGGTCAGGAGGGTGCGGAACTGATTCTTCACTTCCTCCAAAGACACAATCCTATTAGGGTCTAATTTCGTGGCGATGCGATTATGTATGGCCCAATATCCTTTTGAAATATAACTTCCTACAAAATGCGCCTCTATTAATAGTTTGCTCCTCTCCTCCAAATTCTCTGCCATTTTAGTTGTACCTGTATATTTTTATTCTCATATTATTTTTACTTATTTTTTCACTTTTCCTCCTAAATCTAATTATTCTGCCGTCGAATTTATAATAATTGGATAAACAGCTACACAGGGGGTTTATTTTAACACATGCAACTCCTATTATCTCAGTAGGGAGAAAATTTAAGGAATTGCCGAGACACCTCCACAATATTGTTGAAATTGTTGTTGGGGTTGCTTTTTGCGTAAAGAGCAATTGATCAACTAATTAATCAAAACTTTGGGTAACGTTTTCGTAAAGATTAGCTTCAGGTTTGAATATCTAAAATAGCGTTACTCGGCAAAAAACTAGACGACAAAGTGTAGGGAATTAAAGGCCGTCTAAAACGATGTATCACTCAACCTCCCGTCACATTGTAGATTTTTGAGGAATTGGCTCTAAGGGGTAGGTGTTTAAATGCAGGTCGTTACCAAGTTACCATACCAAGATAATAGGGGTGATAAGCTTTAAAATGAACACCCTGTAAATTGCCGCATGAGCTGACTTGAAAATAAATAAGTAAAATTTAAATATGAATTATCTGGTAAAAAAGTCTTTGTAATGCCCAGAGAATTTAGTATTAAAATTCTGGAATGGTTTAAGTCAATTCCTCCTTAATTTAATATTGCAATTCGAACATGTTAACCAGTTAAGCACTTCAGAAATTCGTGCTCCGAATTTTCCCATCCAAAGGGATGCTCATAAAATTAGATTCAGTATGAATTTCTCAGAGCTATCGAACATTTTTCTCGTATTTTGTCAAGTTGAAGAAGGAAGGATCTGGAATGGCATCAAACATTTCGCCACAAAAAGGTTGCGTCAGGTTAACGTTTCTATTGTGGTAAACTTTGCACCATATGAACGTGTGCATGTCGAGATTTGTTCTGAAATATAATTTAGTGGGTGCTAAATATAGATGAACGTCTCATAAATAACTCACAACAGAACAACTCAGAAAGTTTATTCTGAGGAGCTGCTGACGTGTGCTGGTTGATAAAATATTTGCAAGACAATTACGGGTATTCCCCTTGGTAAGGTTATCTGCATGAATTTATTTGCCGTCATTGAGCGTCAGGGCATCGGCCTGCATGACGAAGAAGATTATCTTAGCAGTTCTCCTTCGTCATACTCATTAAAAAACATTAAACATCAGGAAAGGAAATAGACGAGTTTTAGGGACTCTTTCGAGTAAGGCAGATTCGAGGAACGCATAACACTAGTTGAGGATTCAGCTTTGTCACCAAATTAAGGAAATTAATACATGACAGGGCACTTTGAAGTGGTGCAAAATATGTGATATTGAATCTAACGAAATTAAAGGCACCCTTAAGAGATTTGTCTTCATTTGCCATAATGACACTTCATTTCGTATCTGAATTGCTCCGATACTCTTGCAAATGTGAGGTAAATAACCTGCTTGAATAATTGCAAACGGTACGAATTCAAATTCAAGGTAAAAGGCCACTGTGCTCGAATGATAGCTACAAGACAACAGTCATTTTAAGAGGGTTTTTTTCTAATTTCCAGACAGACAAAGGGAGAACGCCAATACACCAAAGAAGTAATTCAATTTTTGGTTTTGCAGTCGGCTTAATCTCCCATAGAAGCATGTTCTTAAAGTACTGAGTTTCCAAAGTGGTGGACGTTAAAATAACATATTGCAAGATTGGCGTTGTTCTTTCAACTTTAACTTAGTGCTGCTCATTAATTTTCGCACGTAATGCTTTTATAAGTGTTGTTAAATGCAATATCGTCCTTTTATTTCACTTTGCCTAGAGACCATACTTACACTTCGCCCAGGACGGACGTACACTAGTTAGAAAAACTACACCCAGTAATGTGAAACTACTTTTTAGGGTAATTCAAGCTAATTGTGGATAATGTAATGAAATTTATTTTCTATATACATATATATATAGCAGTTGACCAAATTTCACAAACTTTCATTCATTCTTACGCAAGTTATAATGGAATTACTGTTTGTGAAGTAGAGGGGGCTTTAAAATATTTGGGTAGTCATATCAGTTCAAGGTAGACACGATCAACTCTAATTTTCTCACATCACTACTTGCCACCCACCCACTTATATGAAAATAGGGTAAAAAAGCCAAAGTTTTGATTTTGCAAAATCGTAGCTCCTAAATGAATAGGAGTAGGAGATTGAGTAGGCATTCATTTAGAAGCCACTGATGTTCTCTACTATAATACGGCACTAGATTCGTATATATATGATGTTCATAATGAGCCATACGGCCTTTATCATCGTAAAAAATGAGTAAAAATCCTTCACGTGCCGTTGTCTCGAAAACCATTGGGATTGCCCTCTCCCTCTCTCTTCCATACAATTTTTAGTTTGTCTCATGGGGAGCTATCACTGGACGCTTGATCGGTTCCTTTAACTGGCACAGTTTATATTAAAAAATAGAAAAGTCAATAACTTGTTAAAAATGTCCAGTTTTATTATATGAATTTTTCATTTGCAAATAAATTTAATGGTTGGACAAATGCGGACAAATATTGGACAATAAATTGCAAAATTATTATTTAGGGGTGCCAGCTTCACACAGCCAATAAAGTAAGCTAGCCGAGATGGAGATAATGCGTAACATATAATAGCAATTATATATCATATATTGGTCTATTAAGTTTGGTTTGGCAGTGCATATATTGAGTTTTGCCACGTACTGACGAAACTTATGAAAAATTTCATGATTGAGTCAAGATTAAAAGAAATAAAATAAAATATGTGAAAAAAGGATTTTTTATCCGATAAAATCAATATCTCGTAAGTTTGATATAAAATTTAATAAAAGAAGGGGGTGCCGCTTCCAAATGTATGTGGTAAAAAGATACAGGGATAAGACGAAGGTAAGAAATTCTATTGAAACAACAAAAAATTTGGACATTTCTAAGATAAAATCAAAGAGTACTAATATTAATGTAATCGCCTTTAATAATATTGCAACATCTGAGTGTTTTTTTTAGCAGCAACAGAAACCAACGCAAAGGAGAGTAGAAAATGTCGTCCTGGTGTCACTCCTAGAGCTGGCAGTGCCGTGAACTCGAGTCCCTCCCATAGAAAAAGCGGGTAAAGTATGAGCGGATTTTTGAACCGAATATTCTGTCGGTTATGAAAAATAACTTTTTTTCTTTGGACTGCGCTTTTTAGGGAACAGTCTCAAAGTACAGTCATCAAAGGTTTAGGTCCAAAATAAACGTTATTGAATAAGAACAGATTGTGAATAGTTGTTGATAGTGTGTTAATAAATTGTGATTTGCAAGAAGCTTACCGCACGATTAGAGTCTTTTCCTTATCCTCAAGGGATTCCAGCGGTGTTTGGCAGTAGTTCAGAGGATCTCACCAGGACGCCCTAAAATTTCGCAGACATCCAAGGAGAGATAGCCCGAACTTGAAAGTTGAGTACAATTCACTTTGCATTCAGTTTTTATAACAAGAAATTCAGAAGATTTCAATTCACTCCTCCCGAGATTTCGACTCGAAAGCTTTCGCTCGGACGTTTGTGTTTCTGAGGAGTGCCAGGAAGGCCCTAAGCCAGCATTACCCGCACTCTAACCGGGTCCGGTTTTCATAAGATTCCCCTCGATAATCGTGGTGTGTCCGATAAAGGAGAGATCTCCACGGGCAGCCAGTACGAATCAACAAACACAACATAACCGATGTCGCCATTACCCGTGGTCTTCGCGGATACCAGAGCGAAAGCTTTCGCCGAAACTTTTATGCGGGAGGTGGACAAATCCACCGGCGACAGTGAGCTAATAGGAAAGGTTCACCTTTTGACTTAACGAAAACAGAATCCAGGTTGGCACGTTTGGGTGTAAGACCCTGTTCAATTCGACGCCAATTCAATTCACTCCCCTCTAGCAGGGTACGCGCGCACTACTTCCCGACCGTCGGCACACCGGTGCTAGAAATAAGAAGGAAAAGAAAATCGACCTAAAACCGGATTGGCCCTCATTCTTTCCCTCCTCTCGCTCACTTCCGACACCCGCGGGCAGATATCTCACCGTAAATTCGTGTGGCAGAAGAAATTTTCACGTATTTGCCTTTTGGCAACTGACATTTGTTTCTTCGCCGCAAAAACTGGAGAAGAACTTCGGGCCGAACGAAAGAAAGAGAGGCCAAGTTACCTACAGTCATTTCACTTGACTCAAACACGGGAGATCTAGTAGGCCGATATCTTTGGGACAGAACTTTGGTGATCTCTCTTGACAGTCAGATCCCCTCAATCTGTAGGCATTGTATAAACATCGATAAAACTCCCACTTATTTCTCCCTCGGCCGCAGCAATTGGTTAAAGTAAAGGCAAATTGCGTTACATAAGAGTTATCAGTTTTAAAGATACTGGACCAAATAAAAATTATTTTCTAGTTTTTTGTGCATTCAAGAATAAAATCACCCTTTCTAAAAGTTTTTTCCTATATATTTTATTATTTCATTACTTTTTGTAAATGCTGCTAATTACTAATAGGAATAAAAAAATTTCAGAAACCTTTATATGATTTTTTAATTAAAACCCTTTAAATTCTGTTGAAGACGACTTAAAATTTTGCAATCGTAGCTCAAATATTATTTTATAATTGACAATGTTAGAATTAAACAAATTTTTTTAAATTCATACAAAATACCATAAGAAATAATTTAGGCTTGTATTTTGTCAAAGAGGTGTTTCTTGATTAGACAATTATAGATATTTCAATTTCTCTAAAAAAAATGGCAAATTGTGGAATAAGTTTTAAAAGGTATAAACTGATATAGTAAAATTGACGTTGGATGAGTAAACAGGGCTGAACTTAAAAAAGCAAAAGTGCTATATAAATGACCTTGATGTGGCATTGGGTAGCTATCAATGTCAAACTGATCATGTCAATTTATTCCTTCCTTGAAATCGCAAATTTTTCGTCCGACTTAATTTTTTCTGAAATACTTTGTTTCCACGATTATTCAGTGGGAACTTTTTTTAACTTTTGGCCCTTTGGAACTTTTTTTCAAGGTTTTGCGATTCCAGGACTTTTTTCAGGATCTCGCTATGACTTCCTATTCAGTTCTTAACGAATTCTTAACCACTAAAAGTACCGGTCCAAATTTAATGGAATTAAGATGACATTCACGCGGCAACCAGCATTAAACAGACTAACTCGACTTATTATCCCCTTACAACTGATGATATTTTACCTGCAAAAGTTTTTCTAAAATGCCTTTCGTTCGCAATAGTAAATAAGAATTTATATTATACACCCTGTAGAGCCGAAATTCGTATCTATGTTTTACTGCAGAAAATCCTGAGGACTTACGAAAAAACTAAGGCTTTTTTCGTAGTCAGCGACCCTAAATTACTTAATATGAAATGGTCTGACCCGTGAAAAGAATTTAGTATTGTACATTGTTATCATACCAACTAATTTTCTTTTATGTGCATATGAGAGCAGTTATTTAGTTTTAGTTGGAAATAAATTTCGTTCGTGACAAATATTTAATTATTCAAAGAAGGGTTCTTTATTCAAATATGCCTCAATGCGCACGTGTTTTCAACCCCAAGTTGGAACATATTTTAGAAGTATCTAATATAAAAATATTTTTATAATACTTTACCCTTTCTATTGTAAAAGCCAAGGACCAAAGTTCAAATATGCGGTCCCAATATTACAAGCACGTTTTAGCAAGGCTGAGAAACTAGCCGGCCCAAAACACTTGTCCTTGCCAAACTCTCTCTCCAAGTAGAATTCTACATGCATTTAGTAGTTCGTTGAACTCTGAAGGAGGACTCACACTTGGGAGGAAATTTAAAAGCTTTTCCTACTTCAATTGGTGACACTGAAGGCAAGCAAAATTATTTTTCCTGCCATAAAGTGTAACCAGTTCAAATTCAGTGCTTTGACACCATTTTAAACCCACCGGGCAACACTCCATCCCTTACGTGGTTCTTTCTGCTAGAGGTGCTTCAGCTAATTTGTATTCATGAAGTGGTATCAAAGTTTTGGGCCACAAATTTAGTCCATTTTAGCCAAAGAAAGCGTGTTATCCTTGGATGGGGAGATTTTCTGTGCCATAAATTTCATCTTAAGTAAATGCGCCTTATTAAACTCAGGCGGCCGAGGTGTAGAATACGTGTTAAAGGCTGCTACACAGCATCATCCAAATACGAAGTCATTCAGTGGCCATTATCTTTACTGTGTCAAGGATTTCTTATTAGGTCGAGATATCCTTGCCGTAGGCAGACCTTATCTGATGACAGTAACTGGAAAAAATTTTACGTGAGTGTGCACTAAGTGCATGTTTAGCGTGAATTAAAAGTTTCTCTGGATTGAATGGCACTCGATTTAAACCTAGCATCGTAGGTAGGTTTCCTCATGTTTTACTTAACTAGGACATCACTACTAGGTTCTCTCTGACTATGTCCTCGCACAAATTTTATGCAGAAAATAGACTTTAGGTCAAAAGCAGTTCTAAGTGCTATTAAGTGTTCGTTCAAAAATCCTTGACATCCTTTTATGATTGGGTGATTGGAGGTAGGCAAACTTTTTTACTATTTCCTTCAGTTTTTATTACGTTTATTAACTGCTGCCAGGAGGCTTTGTGAATCCATAAAAATACTTAAAAAAATGAATAAAACTTGCATTTATATTAGTTTTAATTTATTATTAAAAAATGAGCACCTCGCTGACACTGTATCTTCTTGAACCCACATAGTATAGGATCATTTAGATTGCAGCATGCTAAACTGATGATTGTCAGTGCGACATTTAACAATAACAATAACTTTATTACTGGCTAATGTACACAAGATTTACAATCTTATTTACGTACTAACTAAAAGTTAGGATATAGACTATATGGGAGTTCAAGGGTAACAAAAGTAGCAGGTAGAATAATGTTGAATTCTGCTCGAGATTACTAAATAGATAAATTTAAGTATCATTTATGTAGTGTCCAAAATAGAGTTAGTTAGGTTGTAACGGTATGTGATGGGTACTAGGCAACAAGTGCTTTAAATGCGCCGATTGAGCCCGGAGACTGAATGTTGGGAGGAAGACTATTCCATAAACGGATTACTTGGACCAGATAAGAACCTTCCATGACCGTCTTTTAAAAGCTTGGCACAATAATGTTTCTGTTGCGCTGTGATCTCATGAAAACAAAAAATTCTTTGAGATACTCAGGTTTATTGGATGCTAGCAACTTATATAAGAACGTTAGAGCCCTTTGTTTTAGATACGAATCTAAAGAACAGCCGAGCAATCGAGACCGAAATGGCGAAACATGATCGAATCTTCGCAGACCGAAAACAAAGCGGTTACAATCGTTGAACGCTATTTCCATTTTACGTGCACAAATACTATCCGACTTAGGAAAAATCAAACTTCTGAGGGGGAAATGGGGCATAATTAACACCTTAACTAGTTTCAGCCTATTATTATAAGATAAAATATTAGCTGAAAGCCATAACCTTCGCAGCCCACCATAAATTTTACCAAGTCTCCTCTTAACGTCGTCACAACATTTCATTTGTTGGTTTAACACGATCCCAAGGTTGGTCACGCTGCTTGACATTGGTAACGGGAAACCATTTAGAAGTATTGGAGGAACGTCAGACTCACTAAGAGCGCTATTGAAAAAACAATACTTTGATATTTTCCAGGGTTTAGCAGCAGTAGGTTTAGTCTGTTTATAGACTCTCACCAAGTCTAAGTTAAGACGCT
>QYTT01095872.1:11796-23048 GCA_006980735.1 Dasypogon diadema
AAACCTCTGAGGAAAATATTTCATCTATCATATTGTAAAGGTGTTTTTCCATCGCTGCGGAAACTCTCTCATGTTCAGCCAGTTTCAAAAAAGGGAGAGGCATGCGATCCCTCTAACTACAAACCAATAGCTATAACTTCGATTCTTTCAAAGGTTTTTGAGACTCTTATCAACGCACAATTGATAAAATATCTCGAGACAAACAACCTAATCCATGATCGCCAATATGGCTTTCGTTCCGGACGTTCTACTGACGATTTGATGACATTCCTCACTGAACGTTGCCACCAGTGCCTCCATAGCTTTGGTGAGTCGGGTGTGGTTGCGTTGGACATCTAGAAGGCCTTTGACAGAGTCTGGCACTCTGCCCTTTTAGCCAAACTCCCAGCATTTGGTCTAGACCCTTCTCTACTTACTTGGATTGGTAGCTTCCTTTCTGACCGTTCCACCCGAGTTATTGTGGACTGTGTCATCTTTAACGCATTCAACATCAATGCCGGTGTGCCCCAGGGCTCTGTATTGTCCCCGACTCTCTTTCTGCTCTTCATTAATGACCTCCTTACCTCCAATCCAATTCACAATTTTGCAGATGACAGTACCCTTGATTTTGCGTACTCATTTGAGTCAGTGGCTGCCTGACGCAGCAATGCCACTGATATTAATCGAGCACGCATGTTTGGATCGCTTAACGATGATATTATTAAAATCGCGTCGAGTTCAATGCATCCAAAACCCAAAGCTGTTTGATTTCCCTTAAGAAATCTACAAACCCCCCTCCCCCCTCTTCGTCAATGGGGTGAGTATCTCAAACTCTCCTAACTTGAACATCCTAGGAGTCCAGGTATCCAACAATCTTAGTTGGACGGATCACATCTTTGCCATTGCAAAGAATGCAATGAAGTGCCTGGGTTTTTTGCAACGATGCAAGAAATACCTTACCCCATATGATTTAGGGCTCATTTACAAGGCTCATATTAGACCCAGACATGAATTTAACTCACATTTTTGGGCAGGGGCAGGACCAACTGCAATGTCCGTATTAGACAAAGTCCGAAAAAAGCCTTTAAGCTCATTGGCGATGATTTGATTACATCCACAATCGACTCCCTGGAGCATCGACGTAATGTTGCATACCTATCGCTCTTCTATCGCTATTATAACGGACAATGTTCTAATGAAATCTCTGGTCTAATTCCTTGTAATTTTATCCCAACGCGTAATACCCACGCATCGAGCCGTCTTCACCCTTTCGCCATCGCGACAAGACCTAGCAGAACAGTGAAGTTTCGTGAATCCTTCTTGAGCCGAACTATACGAATGTGGAACAGACTACCTTCTTCTGTCTTCCCTGCCGACTACAGGCCGCAGTTGTTCAAGCAGAATGTGCATCGATATTTACACTTGACCTCCTAACCATCCTTATCCCATATCTCCATTTTCCTCCCTGCCAAGGCTGTGCTTAGCATCATAGGGTATCCTTTGAGCTTTGGCATCACCGTAAAAAAAAAGACCTAATTGTACCACCCTGGGATCTTCCTCTGTATCCTTTGTATTTTCAATACAACCAGTAAACAGCAGCCGAACCCACTTGTGCAGGGTGGTTTCAAAAAATATTCTGTTTGACGAAAGAGACGATATTCGAAGGAGCCTTTGGATCTCTTCCTCAGCTTCTTGGTATCCCAATTTGTTATCATGTAATGTAAACATTACTTCTGGTTTACTTACGAGCACTTTGCCAGCCTTTTCCATTTCTTTATGGTTTCATGTATTATTGATCCGACAGTCATCTGGAATTTAGAATTCTTTTTTTATGTCGTCATAACGATTACGATTTTATTATCAGCATACAAATTTCGAAATTTGTCTTGCAGAACACCCTTTCGTTTGGAAAAGAGTGAATCAACTGCGGAAGTGCCAGTTGTCTAGCAATCAAAATGCAATCAAAATCATTGTTCCATACTTCTTACGCTTACGCAATTTGTTGGATCACGACCTTTGTATAACTCCAAGAATAATTAATATGCAAAGCAAGACAAAAATTTAAACTAACTTGGGCGAATTGAATAAATTTCTGGTTTTGTTTACAAAGAAATGACAGCCGTGTAAATACTACGCACACAAATATGTATACTTGTTATTACCTTTTAATATGTGCTAAGAAAAATGGTGAAGCTTTTAAAAAATTATATTTATCTTTTTTTTTCTTTTTTTCAAGCTTTTATATTTTCTATTTATAACTCACTAACAACCAGGAATGCATTTTTTATAACGTTGAAGAGCTCAAGCTCATTCAGTCACCCTACTTTTTCTCTTTCATACTTTGTCCTCTATTTGATAGTTACAAAAAAGAGCTGTTTATATATCTGTGTTTCCAACAAACAAGGTAACATTTATCTTTTCATCTTTAAGATAAAAATTATGCTAATAATGAAATTGTAAGATATTTTCATAAATTATTATAACATCGCTTCCCGGAGGAGAAGAGGAATGTTTTCCTATTACGATTTTCGAATAAATTGCAATCCAATTGTCTTACCGCAAAAGTTTTTCTGTGAGTTGATATTTATATATGATTTTTTTCTAAAGATGGATTTTACGCTTTAGTATTATTTTATTGTAACAATGCCTCTTGTCACTAAGAGATCATACACACGAACACGAATTATAGAGAAACCAGCCAAGCAAATAATCATACGAGTATTTCTCCCCATATGTTGAAATATGTGAACAGATGGTGGGTTACGTAGTGTGTACATGAGCTTCAGATATTTAAGAACATTGAGAAACTTTATCGTCGCAAATTCAAGTAGTAGTTGACGCGGCAATATGATTTCAAAAGTTCTAGTGCTTCTTACTTTCATTACTTTAGTGAAATGTGAACTTGTCGTTGGGAGAGGTCGAACTGGTGTGGTTTCCAAAATATATGGTGCTAGTCCCGCAGGTATTAACATTGCGGGAAACTATGAAAACGATGGGAGCTTTCCTTTTATGATTGGATTAGAACGAAAGGGTAAATTAGAATGCGGAGCAACTCTTATAAAAAGATATGCTGTTCTAACCGCCGCTCACTGTGTTCATGGTTTTCGCAGGAAGGATTTATTTCTTCGAGCTGGAACGTTTCAAAGAAAGGGTTTGGGCCAAAACGTTCAGACTAGCGAAGTTTCCTTTTATATTATGCACGAAGAATACAACAGAGCTTCACAATTAGATAAAGATCTCGCTATAATATTCCTAAAAACTCCCTTTACACCTGACAAATATGTCAACATCATAAACATGGCAAGCATAAGTCAAAGGGACCGTCTGGCGAAAAAAACACTAACTATACTAGGATGGGGTCGGACGGAAAGTAAAAGGAATTCCGACACACTGCTTAAAGCTTCTATTGAAGTTATGGCGCATGAAAATTGTAAACAAAAGATGAAGGCGTTCATTACTGTGACTGATTCTATGATATGTGTTCGAGGTAAAAATAAGGATACCGGAATGGGCAGCGGAGATTCGGGGGGTCCTTTATTTGGAGTTGATGTTGACGGCAGTAAAATTTTACTGGGAATTGCATCATTCCATAATGTTTTTAAAGATACCGGAGACACGGACCCCAAATACCCGTCAATTTACGTCGATATTGCGAAATTAAAATCTTGGGTTAAGGATACCATAAAAAAGGAGAGTAAACCATGCCCACTTTAATTCTAATTTACTTTATCTCTGTAATTAAATATCATGGAAATATAAATCTTAATTACAGTGAAATTTAAAATGACTTTAGTTTAAAAACAAATTCAGAATAAACTATAGAAGGAATATATAATATTTGTTATTTTGTGAATACTACGTTGACACCATTTTGAATTTCAAGAGTTATACTCTAGATTTGAAATCAGCGACCTCGAAAACCTATATGAGCTTATTATCATTATGAATTCTTTAGTGTCATATTCGTAATAGGAAATCCCTATGACCTACGTGCAAAGATTCCGTCGACATTTGGAAAACTTTTCCGGCATATTGGATCCGTCATTTTGAGTTTTAAAAATTCGACTTCAGATTCTAAATCAGCAGCCTTGAAAATCGATATAGGCTTATTTCTATGACGATCGCAAAACTTTTGAAATTAATGACATTTATGACCGCCATATTTGATCCGCCATCTTGAATCATGTCAAATTCGTAATCAGCAACCCCAAAAACCTGTCCGCCATTTTACGGGTTTTGTTCTTCAAAAATCCGACACCAGATTCGCAATGGACGACTCCAAAGAACTATGTATGCGTATTTTCATGCCGATGAACATTTCCAACTTTAATAAATTAAACTTTCATATATGTAGTAGCCTTTGGAAGGGGTTGGGCGATTTGATTCATTTTGCAAAATATTTTACTTTTATTAAAGTATCTGTGCGCTAAATCTTATTTGTTTATCTCGAAGTATTTTTGTTTAAGAAGAAAAATTGATATTTTAACTGATATGGCAGGACATTTCAGATAGCAACCCTATAATGGAGTTTTCAAAATTGGCCTATTTTCGAACTTGATTCTTTTAAGCGTTCAAAGCGTTCTCGAGATAACTCTCAAGAGCAAAAGGTCGTGATTATTCCAGGGAAAATCTCGAAAACCTTCATTAGACAGTCTCAATACAGTTGACGTGAACAGCATAAAATGGAGACCAGAGCAGACTAGCATTGTCGAGATAGGTCTGACAAAAGTACAGTAGAGAAGTCTGGAAATGTAGGGGTCATCAAAATCCCTGCACCAGCTCTTCATGAAACCCAGCACTGAGTTGGCTTTATTAATAGAAAAATTTTCAAAAGAAAAACGAGAATTCAATGGTACGCCTAGATCCTTAGTGTAATCAAGCCTGACCAGAGTGTGACCACCAATGGTGAAGTAGGCATTCAGTCAAGTTGTTTTACGTGAGAAGGGCATGCAAGTGCATTTTTCAACGTTTAAAGGAGGCGATCAAGACAGCACCAATTGTACAAGGCGTCTAAGTCAGTATTTAAGAGGTGACAATCAAGATCAGTTGAAATCTTGTGAAAAATCTTCGCGTCGTTAGCATAGCAAAAGATTCTCGTGTGGGACCAAAGACAAGATCATTGACAAAAATTACGAAAAGAAATGACTCCCTTGAGGAACGCGGGATTTGTTGAGGAGCCGATCGGAAAGCGCCCCGCGAAATAGAACGAGCTGAAAACGTTCAAACAGATAAGAAAGATAAGAGTCAACAAAACCAGGAAGAAACCTGAGAGTAGACAGCCCTCGATCCTATCGAAAGTCTTGCTGAAGTGTGTAAAAATACAATCGGCTTGCTCAGCAGTCTCAAGGGCGCACACGCAGTAATTAGAAACTTCAAGTAGATTGGTCGTGGTCGATTTCCCTTTATTAAACCTGTTTTGGAAAGATGAAAGGTAACGCTTACAATGAAAATATAGGACGTCACAAATAAGAGTCTCGAGGAGTTTAGAGCGAGAAGTCAAATTGGCAATGGGTCTAGTACGATATCTCACTTAACTTTTTATGCAAAGTGATAATCGTGGAGAGCTTCCAAGCATGCAAAAAAACATCAGAACGGATAGACAAATTAAACAGAAAACAAAGAATGGAAACAATGGACGACAAACATCTTTTGACAAAACAGAGGGGAATGCCATATGGATTATTCAAGAAATTATCAATCAGATTATCAACGAAAAAAGGCAGAGAAAAAATTCGCGGTCTGAGGATATCACTAGTATCGGAACCAAATCGGACTTACGCTTAGAGTTAGCAAATCTACAGAACTGTCTATAATGCATATAATGCATTTAATTCTGTTAATATAGCTATCGCAAGAAGCGGCAACACCTGAAGCAAACTGATCACGAAGATTACAATGAGTAAGATAATCAGTACATTCTTCGAGGAGCAAAATTTCTTCCAAGCTTTATTCTTCAAATTTTTAATATGACTTAATGATAACCTTAATACCAGGGCTGATAACCACGCGAATTATTGGACTTGGTAATCGAAGCATGTTGGGTGAAACATACAGTAATGATATCATAAAACAGGTCAACGGCTTTGTCAATGTCATTGTAAACTTCACTCCAACTATAGGAGGAGAGCCAGTTATTGATTAAAGAAAAGTCAGATTTTTTAAAGTTGTAACAATAATTATTTGGAAATGTAGAATTTAGGCTACGGGATCAAAGGAAAGGAGAACATCAAGAGCAGCAGGGTGTCCAGTCTCAGGCAGCGAAGAACTCTCAAGATTGTTACAAAGAACAAGATCAAGGGATCTCCCAAAGTTGTTCAACACGCGACTGCACTGAGTGAAGTGAGTGAGAGGACACAATCGACAAAAACTGAAGCGAACTGGGAGGTCGCAGCAATCGAAAGGGGAAGGATATGATCATCGGAAACGCTCCAGCCTAGGGCAAGCAGATTGAAATCTCCAAGTAAAAAATTTTCATCGAACGGCGAAGCACTATCAGAAAGATCCTCAATGAACGAAACAATCCGAACGTAGACCTCAAAAAAGAGCCTGAAGTAATATCTAAGGTAACGACGCAGACACTCATACGTGGTACAGCAACTCCAAATCGCCGAGAGCAACACTATCTAGAATCTCATAAGGTATGTCCCAGCGAATAGCGCAAAGAACACAGCCCCACGCAGGACCGCTCAACGAACCGTGTCGATCCCGACGAAAGAGCTGGAAATCGGGATCGAAGATCTTGGAATCCGCAATTCCACCACAAAGCAAAGTTTTCCACAAGCATACCACGTCGAAATAGCAGTCAAATGAGCCATTGAAAAGACGAGTCAGCTTCGTACGGTGCCCTGTTAAATTTGCGTAATAGATAGAGATTTTTTCAGGAAGTTTTTTGAGTTTTCTGGAGCTCTGTAGAAATTATGATGCTACCAAGGAACAAACTCATGAACGATGGAGCCAACCGACCAGAAGTGGGAAGAGATAATAAGTGTAAACAAGTCCTCCGGGATAAAAAATTTGGATAACACTGTAAATTGGCGAGCATTGTTTCGGGATGCATTAAGTTTCCGGCACTTGCCGGATGTTGCGATTACTTAATCGCAACATCCGAGGCACCAGTACATTAAGCGACGTGACAAATAATCTCATTCCCACAGGTGTCCAGATGGACTCTCGAAATGAAGGCGCATCGAGAAAATCTCGCAGACCTCAAGGTGACAGTGTCCCTAGAAACAGGATTTTTGATTTTGATGAGAAACATCGCTTTTTGTAACAGCAGGATTAGCAGAGTTCGTTCTTTACTTTTTAGACGAACTTTCCATTTTTTTCACATAGGGACACTATCTTAAAATCTAAAAAGACCGAAACACTAAAATCCCGAATTATTTTAAAAACAAGAAAGACGAATTATAAAATCTCGAATTAAAAAAGACCAAATCATGTTCAAAAATTAATCCCGAAAATTTACACAGACAAAGAGATCTCCAGATAGAAATTTTCGATAAATAAATAATAAATTCTGAATAGGTTAAAATGCCGCCATTTACAAAAGGTAAGGATAAAAAGTTCGTGATGAAGAACAATTCCTTAAATTCTTCTGTTTCTTACAAAAGGATTGAAAATGTTGGTGCTTTAAATCTCGCTATTTTGATAAGCTGGAAGTTTTAAACCGACATCTCAACCCTCAAAATGCTTCTTTTTCCAAAACAGGGGAAAACATGTTCGCAATTGGGGATTTTTTAATTCGACATTTTCGGTATTTTATCCCCAATCCTTTAAATAATATACACAAATAATTAAATTGTTTCCTCATCGAAATACATAATTACTCTAAATGCAGCATAAGAGTAAAACAATGAAAAAACATGGTTATTTTAGCAAAGTAAAATACTGATCATGGAGCCCTGGAAAACACGACAATCTTTTACGACAGTCACACACTGAATAGTATCTCTTGACGAGAAGTACCAGTTACTAATTCGAACAGCTGGTCACTAATAAAAAGTAACGCAAATTTCACGGTCATTACATCATAATAAATTTATAAACAAATTCAAATAAAAATACGATGAACACAATTTTCCTCTGTAAAAAATTTGATCTTTAATACGGCATTATTCCTTCATTTCAAAAAAAGTAACAATGTCTTTTTCATCTCTTGACTCCGGTAAAAGTGTTAGATGGTCACTAGCTGGGACATTTACCGTAGTGAAAGCGCTACATTTGCTGTTCTGGAAAATCGTGCACTTATTAATAATATTAATAATTATTAATAATATTGGGTTAATGTCTTAAGGTCTGAAGAGACAAAGGTTGAACAATAAATTACTTTTTTGAAATTTTCAGATCTTAGTTGACGCAGAAACGTGGCATATCTTGCACATAGTGGCCTGACAACGTCAAAAGAGCCGCTGAGTTTGCTTTTTATCCAACTTGAAAATGATCTCTATTATCTGTTCTGTTATCCTTAACTAGGATGTTAATTTCTCAATTTAATTCAAAAGCTCCAGATTTAAATTGTGTTAGTTTGTGCAATAAAAAATTGTATGTCAAAAATTTTTCATTCTTCTTCACAATTAAATTTTCTTAAACTAAAATTTCTTCCGCTAAATGTTCAAAAAAAATCTGGATTAGTTCCTCTTTCTCGTTTTTAGTTCCCAACACCTTACCAAACCTGAAGATTAATTAAAAATTGCATTAGGATGTAGCAAAATATTGAATCTTACGAATTTGTTTGCTACTTCACTTTTTCGCAAATATAAGTTCGATGAAGTCGAAAAATCCTAAGTCCAACTTTCACCAAAATTTCCAAAAAAATATTCACTTGTTTAGCATTCCATTTTAACATTTGAAGTCGCAGAGAAAAAAACATAAAATAATAATTACTTGATACCCTATATGATGTGAATATAATTCATCTCATAAAACTCTTATGTACAAAATTTTAGAGTGGTAGGTTGCTTTTAGAATTATGTCCAATAATCTGGAAATTCAATATGGCAGCCCGACCAAAAAGTGGGGGGACATGGCTTATTTTTATTTTTCTGACTTGGAATCTCATAAAACTCATCTATAAAAGCTTTTAAAGTGGTAGGTTGCTTCCCTTTCGAATTATGTCCAATGGCAATAATACAAAAATTCAATATGGCGGCCCGACCAAGGAGTGAGGAGACGTGGCCTATTTTAGTTTTTCCGACTTGGAGTCTCATAAAACTCATCTATACAAGCTTTTAAAGTGATATGTTGCTTCCCCTTCGAATTATGTCGAATAATCCAAAAATTAAATATGGCGGCCCGACCAAGGAATAGGGAAATATGAGCGATTTTCATTTTATTGGTTAAACGTTCCATAAAACTGCTCCTTACTAAATTTGGGAGCTATACGTTGTTCCTTATTTGAATTATACCTAATAATCCAAAAATTCAATATGGCGGCCTATTGAAGGAGTATATTGTTCTTTTTAATTAATAAATTACTTCCACAACACATTAATAAAAATTCTCAGTTTAAAACAAATCTTAAGTAAAAGTTATTGAACTGAGTCTCTAATGCCCGGTTTCTCAGTTAAAGTTTAAACTCCTTTTAACTCTAGCTAAAGTTTAAACTAACGTTTAAAATATAGTGGTGTTTTTCAGTATTGGTTTAAACCTAACCGATGGTTTAAACGGAGTTTAACTTAAACGGTCGCAGATGATGGTTTAAACTAACATTTTTCATGCAATCAATTGTCGCTATATGAAATGTTGTTCGAGTGATTTCTGCTGATTTTGTGGTGCCAATTGGAATATATTAAAGGAAAAATAAATAAATAGAAATATTGAATTATTGAAATTAATTCAGTTTTTGAAGATTTAGAAATAATGCACTGTCAGCCGAATCTATGTTCCTGTTGACTCTTCACTTCTTCGCTAGTGGAGGCATGCTGATAGAATCCGGGGATTTCTGCGGCCTATCTAAATCAGCAGCCTAGAAAGTTGTAAGAAAGGCAATTTGCATGTTACGTGACCGATACGTGAAGTGTCCTAAAACCGAAGAAGAAATCAATGCCGTCGTAATAGATTTCTATCGTTTGGCTCAATTTTTGTGAGTTATTGCAGCTTTAGATTATACACATATAAAAATCCAATCATCAGGTCTGTTCATGATATTCATGAATTATTTTGTCGTAAACTGAAGTAACGCAATAATCTCTATTTAGGTGGAAAAACAGGAGAAAAATTTCGAAATAGAAAAGGTTTTTTTCTTTTAATGTCCAAGTAATGTGTGACTCCAATTTGCAGTCTTTGAATTATTTCCTTTTAAAATCACTTCACTTGAACATAAATTGAAAACGGTAACACTTGGAAATTTTAAATGAATTTGACATTTACAGTTGTCCACAAAGCAGACAGGGAATGCTGAACATTCGTTTAGCTAAACGCTCGCTTAACTTTCCTTAGAAAACACCAATGCCCGGTTTTTCAGTTACAGTTTAAACGATAGTTTAGTTAAACTTATAAGCAAGTTTAAACCTAGAACTTAAACCCTTGGTGTTTTGCAAGGAAAATTAGACGAGCGTTTAACTAAACGAATGTTCAACATTGCTTGTCTGCTTTGTGGACTACTGTAAATGTCAAACTGTATTTAAAATTTCTAACCACTGACTTTTCCAGTTTATTTCTTTATTTTCAAATAAAGTGATTTTAAAAGGAAATAATTGAGGGAGAGTGTTTAGATATGAGTGTAAGAATAAGTGCTAATTTTACTTCAGAAGAAGTAGCAAAATTATTGGAATGCGATTGAAAGGTAAGAAGGCTTATACCTTAGGTACCTGATGCTCGCATAAAACATTGACACATTGTAGCATAGAACACATTTCCGCCTAGGAAATGCATTCCGCTTTCATTTTAGGCCAAACACATACGGATATCTCACCTAGTTCTCGAGATATCAGTCCTTTTGCCCTAGAATTGCACTTTTTAGCAGTCCCTCGCCCTCTTTTTCGCAGACTTGCCACAAAAGAGATAAAAATTATTAGACGTAAAATGTGTAGTACTGGAATTAGTTATAAGCTGCTCAGTTGCACATTCTGCATCGGAATTGGAAACACTTGCTTATGAAATATACCTAAAGTCGACTGTTCTAACGCATATTTTATTAAAGCAATTATGTTATAATTAACCCATCCACTTCCTTCCATAATATTTTCCTAGGATTCACTTGGGAGCTTTGAGCTAGTGGGAGAAAAAAAAATATTCTGTTAACAGAAGACATTTGTAACAGCTAGTTCAGCTCA
>QYTT01095873.1:5101-28562 GCA_006980735.1 Dasypogon diadema
GAATTTAATGGAAAGATTATGGCCCGTTTAAAAACATGGCTTTGTATGGTCGCATTGCAAGTGCCTACATTACAATCAATCGAAACGGAAAGAATTGAAGTTTTATAAGGAAAAATAAGAGGTTCCATTGATTTTTTTTCGTAAACGGCACCAGGTGTTTTTTCCAGTTCATCAACAACTTCGAATAGTTTAGAAGAATTTGAGCCGGACTTCAAGAAGCCGAGATGTCCTGACTATACATATAATTGGAAATGAAAATAAAAATTTTAAATTTGGTCAAGGAGCACCAAAGTGCAGTTTGAAAACTATTCATGGATGTGAAAATAGTGCGCTTCTTTGGAAAGAGGTTTTAAAACGATGGCAATCAAAAATTTAGAAAGGAGGTTGCGTCAAGGAAAAATATGAAATGATGAACCGATGGGTCTTTGATCACTTTCGCGATAATAGAGATCAGAAGAAACCAATAACAACTAGAATGCTAACACAATGATCTCCACAAGCAGCAATCTATAATAAGAGAGAGGATTTTAAATTTGCCGCACCGGAAATTCAAAGTGGTGTATAACATTCGCCAAAGAAAAATTACTCGGTATATTAAATCCCAAAATCAATAAAGCTTAAGAACGATTTTAGGAGAAACGCACAGAAGTTCCAGAAGTACATCGCAAACCAAATATATAATAAAATTTAAAACTAATATTTTCACTAGGAATTTACTAGTGAGCCTAAAACTTTTGAGTAACGATTAAATGTAAATGAAGGAGCTATAAATATTCAAACTTAATTCTCATGCAATTTTCCTTGTTTTTCAGTAAAATCTCCTTCTATTATTAATATAATCCCATGATTATATTTTTTCCATAAAAACCATATCATTTATATCATGGAACCTCTCCACATACTATATCCGAAAATTCTCAAAATTGGAGAACTTTGAAAATTTGTACCTGACAGATTTGCATGCAAATATTTTTCCCTAAAAGAGTTCCATGAAAACTTGGTTTAGTATAAATTTCAAGCATCTACCATAAATATTTTCCAAAACATTAAAATATCTATAAAGTGTTAAAATATATGGACGTATCCCAATAGAAAGAGGTATAGAAAAAAATATATAAAAGTTTGAGGAGGATAAAACTTATATAACCTAAAAGTATACAAAATTTAAACAATTCCAAAAAAGAATCATTAAAAATATTGATCCCAAGAGGAGATATTGAACAAATAATTTCCCGATTTAAACATGAGAAATTTTCGGTGAAATCAGCTGATTAGCGATATTAATTAATAAAACACTTCCTATCCCTAAAGTTTGCTGTCCAGTTAAGATGAGACTTTCTTCACCATATCAAGAAAAGTATATTCCTAAAGGTCGTAACAATAACTGTCGCGCAATAATTGTGCCCAATTAAATTAAATATAGTTCAATTAACAAACTTTTCATTGTTCTCTAGACAAATTTCCTGAGAAATCGGGGGTATGTTGGCACATTTGAAAATTCACCAAAAGTTAGTAATAATTGTTATGCTCATACTGTAAAGATCAGCTCAGTTCGAACATAGGGATCATCGTACGAAATCGTACAAAGGTAGAAGTGGATCAGATGTATACAGTAGGAGCAACAAAACTTTAAACACAATTTTCATATAATTTCCCACACTTTTCAATTAAATCCCTTGCTATTATTAAA
Organism: Dasypogon diadema; assembly: GCA_006980735.1. NCBI lineage: Eukaryota > Metazoa > Arthropoda > Insecta > Diptera > Asilidae > Dasypogon > Dasypogon diadema. The sequence continues at coordinate 6,792 of QYTT01095873.1, forward strand.
ATCAATATCATGATATTCTGTGATAAATATTTTATTTCTTTTCAGTAAGTCATCAATCGCTCGTTTCCCCTTCACCCTTCCGAAGATATGTATTTTTAAAATTAAAACTTTGAGTTTTCTATTGCTGTTTTTGGAAAAAAGTTGATTTTTTTCTAAAAATAGGTAAACAAGACCTATTTTTAAGGTTTTTGTATAACAAATACCTGAATAAGTTTGGTATACCGTTTGTGACACTTTGGAGGAGTCATTGTAGGCCCATAAAAGTTACTAGATTGTTACTCAGGATCAAAAGTTATGTCGATATATGCATGTCCGTCTGTCAACACGATTACAGGAGAACGAAGCAACTTAGAGAGCTGAAATTTGGTATGTGAGTTTGTAATTTTATTTGTGAGGTTGACTTCGTAGATGAGCATTATTGGACTACAGGGAAACTCAGGCACATTAGCACAAAATTTCAGACCCGCATATGTTTTTTTTTTTGTGGGTTACAAAATCACCTGGTAAATTTGCATCCAAATCCCCGACCAAATAGCAGCAGCCTCCCTTTGTCAGCTTAAGAAAACTTTACTCCATCGTCTAACTAATTAAATACTAGAACTCTCACTGGAAATTTCATAGAAATTTTCCAGCCAGCGATTTGTATTTACTCTTGTTTGTCATTTTGCTCTTGTTCGAGAAATTTATGGAAGACTTTTAGACTTTTAGTTTTCTCTAGATATGCTTTCCTCTAGCCTTGTAATTGCATCTTTATAATCAACTATAAAATAACTATCCATATAAAATAACTATCCATAAAGAATTGTTACTTAAATACCGGAGAGATATCTAAAAAAGAGATATCTAAAAGAGAGAGTGGTTTAAGCCAACAAATTCGCTCCATTTATTACAAACCGAAAACAAAATTACCAACATAACTCTATATTGGACAAGACCCTGAGATATCATATAACCTCCCCTTAAATGTAGATCCGCAATACACTCGCCCAAATAAACATAAACCGAAATCTAACAAAGACGTCAATTAAAATTTCGCAGAAGTTTTCCAGAGATGTCAAAAATGGAAAACATTTCCAAGTGTCGTCTTGTAACTGCTTGTGATATTGAAGTTTGTGAATTTCTACAATCAAAATAAATCCTCCCACCACTTGCGGAGTGCTTAAGTTGAAGAAGAAAAAATTATGAATTCCTGAGTTCACGTCACAAAATATGCTAATATCAGGAATATTCTCCCCCGGCACGTTTCGCAGGAAAACTCCTAAGAAGGAGAAAAGTCATTTGAAAATTTGTCAACGGAAAACATTTTGCTGTATTCAGTCAGAGATTAAGAGGGAGTCGGGATTAGCAAACACCCATCAGCGGTTTATTGTTTCAAAAGTTAATAAAGAAGTGAAGTTTGCTTGAACTAGAAAACAAAACCTTTGCTACTCATACACAATAACAGTGAACAAGGCGAAGGGAAACTTCTTAAGAACAACTTTTAACAAACTTTTGCGAAATTTTAACAGACTGCTTTCCGGGGGGACGGGGTGCATTTGGATACTTCAGCGCTGTTGTATGTGTGTTTCTAGTAACAAATGCGGAAATCTCAATACAGAAGATCCTATCGCAACCAACTTTTTAAACTGTTTTGCTGAAAGCATGTAAGACGATGCTGCTGTAGCTGCAATTTCTCTACAATTCCCTTTTTTCTTCTGTCAACACCCTCATGCAGGGGGATAGTTCCATTTGGTCTCTTCCGAGCAGAAATAAAACTTAATTTTAGTATTCATGCCGTGCATAATACCAATGTATATGAATATTTAATTGAAGGTGGTGAGCTAACAGAGGACACTTATCTCTAGTGTTATAATACGCGTCAGTGGTTTTGAATTGGCCTGTTCCCCAGAAAAGAGTTCCCACAGGCAAGTTTAGATACGTTGACCTATATAGGGCTGTACAACAAAGTAGGTTTTCGTCAAAAACTGATGCCCAGGATAAACATACACCAACGTTCCTTGTTTGTTTTATCAATGCACTGCGACACACGTCCGGTTTTTATTAGAATTGTGTCACCCCCTCAAAGTGGACCACCTTTCCAGGCAAGTATTTGTTTTTGTTTCCATCGCCGCTAAAATTGTGTCTTAATCCTTAGTCCTGAAAGCCAGAAATGTCATGTATTGAAATGATATCATGAACGAGGATGACTTTTGTAGTTTGCCTCCTGTTGGTTTAGTCAAAATCCATCAATCTAGTCACGTGTTGAGGCTTAGGTGCTCTACCCACAAGGTTCAAGTGACGAACTGAAATCATGTAGCATTTCTAGCTTGTGTCGAGGGGAAGCTTCCTGTTTATGGAACTTGATTTGCACGACTGTGAATAAAAGAGGGAGATCGTATCGAGTATTGATCGAATTTTTGTTTACAATTCTCACAAGTCTGCTGACTTTCAAATGACAGATTAGAAGTGATTAATATTTATTTATGACGGCCGAGCACTTGCTTATGTATACAAAACGAAGATAGTATCTGTCTGATGTGATTATGAAATGCTTGTTAGGATGAAAGTACTGTTCATGTGAATTGTCTCCTTTGAAATCGGATATCGGATTTCTAGTTTACATTCGAACTCATGTTAATGAATACACTTGTTTTTTAATATTCCACAAAAAGTCTAGTGTAGTCTAGTTTATGTTTTTTGTAACAGATCTTATAACTTAAGTTCAGTGTAATAAAACTGTTTCCGAAACAAGTCGATTGAAGAAATATTTTGGAATAGGCCAAAACCTATTTTTATTAACGCTCATACGGAAGCCCAAACGCTTTAACTATATTAAGCAGAATTTTGTTTTACAAACAAATCTTTGGAAACCTTCGAAAGTTTCCCCAAATGAATGTTAAATAAAATCAATTAATCAAATATATATATATATATAGAAATCTAATTCAGTGAAGAGAAATAAGATTGGATGATGATTGCAACACTGATAAATATTGTTTTTCCCATATGATCATAAACTGAGTCATTCTATTGACGTGTTCCTCATAACGGAATAGTATTTGTTTCTAGTTGGTGCCAGTTAGGGAGAAAACAATGGAGTTAATATACCTACAATAAGAGGGGTATATATATATATATATTACTTTGCAGTTAGGTGGCTATTTAATGGCTAGTTTATATAGTAACTTCATTTTAGCAACATGAACAAAATAATCAAATCCTCCCAAAGCCGGAGTTTGACATATACCTAAAGTATTAACAGCCTATACAATACAAATGTTATTTAAATAACTCCTTAAATTTAGGGAAGATTTCAGAATTTCCGCATATACTTCTGAAAATTGGTCATGCCTCTTCAGAATCAATGACAGGAATCGAACAGCGGCTTTAATAGTTGTTAAAACAAGAAAAGAAGCTATAGTTGATTTAGACCAATTATGTTGTACCGTAGACGTAGAGAAGAAAGGAATGCAATGGGTAGTGAATATTGCTGGATTCTGATAGTTCATCTTCAAATCTGCAGGCCATTTTACTGCCACAACCTCGCAATGGCGAGGAAAAGGTTTTCGAAATATATAATTATAAACGTATATGATGTGGTTTGATTTTTGAGGAATACTCCGAACAGTCTATTCGGATAATATTCTATTAGTAGGTCAATATTTCGAATATTGGTACGATTTTCGGGAGCTTTTTAGAGGAGTGAGTGCGACGACAGCCCTTGTGAAATGACATTCAAAGGCTTTCTCAGTACAAATGCATTTTAACACGTAATTCTCAAAGTGTTAATAGAACATTTTCTTATTTCTTCTTTAAAACTAATTGAGGCAAAAATAGTTACATTTGACATTCGAATTCCCTTCTTAGAATGTCGGGAGGTTGTCATATTTTCTCACCGATTTTAGTGTTCTCTTATGACGCATTCGGCGGCCAATTCCTTCATCATGAACCCCCCTAATGGCAGAATATGGTTCCGGATCTTGGAACTATATGGTCGTCTCCTGTTTTTCTAAGGTGTCGGCTTTTTTATCCCCATGTGTCCCCTAACACAACAAAATATTACCTTATTTTCCAAGGCACATCAGTTGTACATACTTCATCGCTAGGGATACATCCACCTTTCGATACATGCATGTGACTACTGCTAAATTGTTCAGTGGAATGGAAGTTTTATTTCTTCGGATCTGACCCTGCTTTAATTAGTCCAAGACAAGAACCAAAGCCAGTATCTGTGCATTTTCCTAAGCTGACATTGCATCATATATTTATGTCCTCAGAAAATATCCTTCTAATGGATCAGTCTGTTAATAGAATAATATCCCCCTGTTTCTAGCGGAGCTGCGTGAGTCCCTATATGCTTCCTATCTTTTGTGCCCTATGCCCGGCATCCCTATGCATCCTATCTTTTGTGCCCTATCCAGTTGTCCCCACCAGAATGCAACAAATACTAGGATAGATCTGACTACCACTCCATATACCTAGTGTACTGACCTCGGCGAGATACTCGACCTCAGTTTACACATTCTTCTGCGTTAGTGCAACACCACTTTCGCTATTCGATATGATTTTTCCAGACTAGCTTCGCATCCAGATATACACTAAAGTATTTGGCCTCCCTAGAAATTTTGATCTCTCATCTATGGTAAATCTGTAATACACTGGAATGGCAGTTTAGTTTAATCTAAAAGTCACCTGGTATTCGGAGTTAGCTTTCTACCGGGTAGGCACTCCCAAAAGCTACACAATTCTCAACACGTTGTACCTCGAATTAATGACCCTTTCGTGTTAAAAGTTCCATAAAAGTTCTTATTCTTTTACCAATCTCCATCAGCAATTGTCCTAAAGCAGACTGAAGCCGGATCACCCTGTATATTATCTTTCAAAATTGTTAAAGTAAACCAATTTGAGATTAAATACGTGAAGATTTTAATCTTACTCAAGGGTAGTAATATTTAGGTTCTAAGTATAAATAAATGTAAAATTAAAGAGTTATCTACCTTGCTTTATACAATAAAATTAATAGATATTGTCTCCCTCTTGAACCCAGTCAATAGGAACCATCAACTACGCAGAAAAGCCATGTCAAAATTGGCAAGCTGTCATCACAGCAACATCTGTATATTTGCAAAGATAATAACGACTCGAGTAAAATAAGTGACTACAAATGTCTATGAAGATTATTAGCACTTGACATTTTGACAGGAAAATGGGATGTGGGTCAAATAACCGGCAGTTGCTATTAATTTCATTCCCTCGGCTGGGAAGGAAGTAACAAATGGCCGGGGTGGTCAACTGATCAGCTTTATTAATAATCCCTCCAAGTCGTACGTGCATAATCCAGGTCTCCCCCAAATGTGATGGGACGTGCTGGTCCTTTTGTCCTCTACTCCTAACTAATTGCTTTTATGTTCCTAATTTCCGGCACTTTGGTCTACCAACCGCAAAACCATAAACGAAGATTTGATTTACTCGTCTTGTTTGCTACCAAGGCAATCTCTGACGATATGGTCAGTGGTTGGGTCTAGTTTATACTAATGATCCATGGAAATGGAAGGAAAACAAGACGGGCAATTACAGTCCAGCGAAATTGTTTCAGGATATCGAAACTACGTCGGATATTTATTTTTGAGAGAATACTAAAAGTGCAATTTATATTTTCAGGACAGTGGGATGTATACGAGAGGGTAGCGTTCTAAAACTTATTTTCTAACAAAATGGACGTATAAAGTGAGGAAAGGAGTGGACATTCAATTATCCTACAGTAAAGTATGCCGACGAATTCATCCTCGAGCTCTTTTTGTCTGCAAGCGCCCCTTCCGTTCGTGTTATCAATATCAGAACACACGAATGCTACATCCGTGCGATAACAAACGACCGAAAACATAAAGGCGAATTAAGGCGGCAACATGCAAGAATGAGTTTCATACAGCAGCCCACGTCTATTATTCGCATTAAATGTGAACCACCCCTTAAATTAGTGGCATTAGCGATAGAACACACTTGTATCTGTATGGGATAAGAGTACGCGGTACGCGCACTTATCGCCAGGCGATTATAACTTCATTACAGAGCTTGGGTTGACATACGTGCGTTTCTACGTAAACACGGCGCCCGATTTCGTTGCGCCACGAAAATTAACACTGGTCGGATGTACGTGTCAACTGCTTTCGACTAGCCCAGAAATTTGACATCTTCGCTGCAGGAGGACTGACAGGACTAGCTGATGCATGTGAAATGTTCTAATGATAAGGGAATGACACTGATACCATAAGAGCTTGGGTAATGTGCAGAGTCTACATTTGGATACGAACCGGATAAAATCCCTAAATGAAAAGAGGAATTTGTATGGAAGGTGGGTCTGATTCGGTAGGAAAGTGTAATGAAATTGATGGTAAACAAATGAATAAGTCAATTCGTTTAGACACGTGCCGCTGACACTTATTGCATTTTTGGGTAAGGGATCTATAGTGGAGTATAGATACTACATATCGACTTTCATATAAAAGGGTCCATGTAAATAAGTAGAATACTTGAATGCATGATTCAGTTCTGCTTTTACTGTAGTTCTGTGTCTCTGGCTTCGTAAAACATTCATGTTGCTTTTCTTAGAAAAAACCTGTGTCCGTATATTAAAGTGACCAAATCTGAAAATTGCCATGTCGGGGCAATTCTATCAAAAATCTTTAACGGCTAGTGGAGATTAAATCTTTTAAGTTATACACCGGTCAATACGAATTTTATGGTTGAATGTATATGCCTGATTGATTTAGGGTTCCTAAAGAAGGAAAATATTTCCTCATCAGAGGTAAACTGTTTTAAGTCGCAAAACTAGAAGTACTCCTTCTTATTGTAAAATCTGAATTTATGTCAGTTTACCTTAGAGGACGCATGAACTTGTGGCTTTATACCACTAAATACCTTCATTGTAAGCGGGATGAGTAAAAGTAGGATTTTTTATATACCATTGGTTGCGAGCGGAACGGTACGATAACGAGTTGGTAAGTGTTCCGCTTTGTGGTGAGGAATTATTGAATATTTGAGTTCATAGTGAGAAACAAGCTAAAAATCAAATTTGGCCAGCAGTCAGTACCCGAATACAAAGTGTCACACAGCCGACATTGCGTTAATGCAACGTTGCTTGACCCTTTTTTAAATTTAAAAAAAAAGATATATAACTTCAATTAATCGTTAGTCTGTATAGAAAGATAATATAATTAATAATAAAATAGATGTTTGGTGTAGACAGAGATGAAGAGTACATTTGTATGAACTGCCAAAATATAAAATCAACTAACGACGCAAAAGAGTGGTCAGTTTTACTAAATTGTGTGCCGCTGGCCAAGAAAAGCTCATCTTCTCGACTCCATATGGTCCCGAGCCTTTCTACAGCATTGGTTGATCGACCACAAAAGCTGTCATAGAAAAATGCGCTAGGTGTCTTCAACAATCCTATTGGGACAACGTCCCAGGATTGTGTCAAGCTAAAGAGCTTGTCAGACCCAATGCCCACAATACTACCGCTTTATATAAAGTGGATCTTAGATTGCTTACGGGCTATCTATCTGGCCATCATGGGCTAAAGTTCCATCTGAATAAAAGGGGCCTGTCTAGAGAGACGGAATGTTGTTTGGAAGACGAAGAGACCACCATGTCTCGCCTTGGGGCGGCTGAGAAGAAAGACTTTCCTCCGGGAATTCCTAACTCCCTCCCGGTGAGATCAAATCCTCTTCGACAATAGACCTTCTTCCTTTCATAAGAAAGGTAGACAGTCTTTTGCAGTGTTGCTTATAGAAATAGATCTTTTTAGGTCGCAGTGTCTGACTTTGGTCAATCTCCCAATAGTAATAAATAAAATAAATAGTTCATGTTTGCATATTTAGTACATTAACTTAAAAAAATAGTTGCAAAATTATGTTTTTTATATGCGTGTAAAAACCGTTAAGGAATGCCCGCATACAATGTGTTAATTAGAAACAAAAACAGATCCTTCTTTTAGAATCTAGGAAAACATTTAACTCAAAATTGCAAAAGTGGACTTACAACAATTTACCTCTGAGGGGGAATTATTTTTTTTCTGAAAAGAAAAACGAGAGTGGGCGTATGTGCTTTCAGTTGAATAGATGTTCAAAAATAAAAACTACTACTACTATAAGTAACGTTTTAATTTTCTTCAATTACGAAAAAATGGCCCCTAAAACAAAAATTTAAGTTCAAAATCCACGTCGGTGGTTGAGCGGGTTGAGGCGCACGTCTGCAGATTTTCTTCTCTGTTGGCGTGGGTATCCAGCACAGGACGAAGCGATATATCCTGTGTACTAGTAGTTGAGGCAATTCTACTGACGAGAATTATACTTATTAAGCCACACAGTAATATCATGCAAAAACAAAAACGTGGCTCACTTGCAATATTCGTCAGGTTAAAATTTCACAATCTCTTCTTTCCTAATTTTCCTCCGCCATAGGTTGCATCATAGGTTGTCCCCTGAGTTTACGCAATACTGTAAAAAATGGATATTTTTTTCTAAGTTCCAATTTATCCGATTATAAGCCAAACATAGTCTCCCTCGTATTCCGGTCATATTGTCCCAGATATAGAAATTCAATGTCCATCACTTTTTAACGGAGATATTCCCATTATTCATTTTGCTCCCGTACAGACTGAAGAAATATTTGGTTTTTACCCGTTTTTAAAGAGCAGATTTTTGTAAATTTATCATTCTAAACAAGCCTTATATGCTTGGCATGGTGAGCCTTTTTTCTGAAAATGGGTTTCGAATTTTGGTTCAGTATAGACTCAAGTACAGGAGACTTCTTTCTTCCTTTCTACTGAGGAAATGGTCTTTACTGATACTTAAGTTTAGTTTGTGTTACCTTATCCAGATTTTTCTTTTTCTTTTTTTAATACATTCAATTGTCAACAAAAGTGGATTTGCATATTTGAGAGGTGTTAGATAGCAGCGTTATGCTGAAATGAACTTCCCACTATTTTTTGATTCCTTTGGGAATGTTCTTGTTTTTCTTACCTTAAAATTGTAAGAAATGGATAAGAGCCAGAGTAAAAATTTGGAAACAACCATATTAAATACATCACATGAACCGACTTATAAGGTCTGCGGGGATGCCATCGGATCATTATAAGATACTATAGAGGAGTTGGGTGATTCAGTGGACTTACGAATATGGCAAGGCTAAACATAAAAGACGTTTACTCGTAACAAAAAAGAAGTAGAAGGAATCTGACCGCATGGTCGCTCATGTGCTAAAGAAATGCCTCGGAATTATTAAAAAAGACAAAAAAAAAAAATAACTCAGCATTTTACTGAAGTAGAACAAAAAATGGGACATATGGGAAATATTTTCAAATGGCTCAAATTTGTCCAAACTGAAATAAAAAATATTCAGAAGTAGTGAAATTTGTCATATGCGAAGGTCATAAAGATATCTAAAGTAGTCACCATGGAAAACGATACTACGGAGAATAGAAAAACAAACGAGAAGACTTAATTCAACGTAATTATAAAGCCAAAATACACTCAAATGGAATCCTCGTTAAAACGAGCGATTCAAGCGCCGGCAAAAGCAGGGTCGGACTGGGTCATTTTGGCCCCGGGGGAATCGATTGAGTTGGCCCTGTCTATAGTCAAAAACATTTTATTTGTAGGACACTTACATCCAGAAACTAAAATTTTATTAAAACCGAGATTAAAATCACCAAAATGAACTTAACTAATAGGTACACTTGTATAAAAGGGTTTAGTAAATGATGTTATGGAAAATGATAAGTAATTTTTTATTTCTTACGTATTCAGAAACAAAATATAAAAACATAATAGGAAAAAAAACCGGACAAGTGCGAGTTGAACTCGCGTGGAGAGGGTTCCGTACGATGAATACGTTATCTACCATGTTTTTTTAAATCTGACCCAAATTTGTTTCTGGTAACTAAAAAAGTAAGTATGGTACCGGATTGTAGAGGAAAATTGCTGAATATATTGTTTGTTGTTGAATTTTGTATTATCGTATATTCTTGAGTACGTGGACTAAGACCAAGAATAGAAGGTATTCTGATATTTCATTTTTTGATTTGTTACGCACAATATTGAGAGATTTACCATGTTATTTTCAGACCATAGACTTTTTATAGGTTTTTCTGTAATCTATAAGTAAAGAACTATTTTCAGTATTTTTTTCAAAATTTTGGGCTCAGTAGTTCCGGAAAAAGGGGGAAGCGAATGGTCAAATTTCATCTATTTTCTTGAATAACTTTAAAACTATTTATTTTAAAATTATAATATTATAATAATATATATTTGAGACAATATAAAAAATACATTTGATATGTCACACGGTACAGTTTGCAAAACTTTTTTTTTTAATTTTCTAATTTGGCCCCCAAAAGTGACCCCCATATTCAAAATTTATTTATTTGCGTCACATATAATAGCTAGAAATCCTTGTATGAACTATAGCTAGCCATTATTTTGAAATTTTACTTTATTTTCCGAGAAAAATACAATTAATTAAATTCACTGTTTATTATATTTATTGCAAATCAAAATTATTCAGAGTTAAAGAACACCTTTAATTATTTTTAATTAAATTTATGTTTAAAATTAAACTCTCGATAACGAACAGAACTACGGCAGCTATTAGAATGAACTCTAAAACTTTTCTGACTCTCAGCTTTTATTTTTTAATCTATGACACATTTCAGTGTATACTCAATTTTCCTGAAAGTTTTTATGCAAAGTAGATGGGTGTCTGAGATGAATAGAAATTTATTTTTCAAAGTGTTCATGTTTTAATTGAAAAACTATTTAGACATTTTTTCGATTTCAAATCAAATTAGTAACAGTGATAAATATATAAAGAAAATGTAGCTAAACGCTACACACACGTCCGTGTTTGCGTCACAGAAGTTCATATGTGTACCAAATTTCAACTTAATCGGTCCAGTAGATTCGGAGGAAATTGGCTGTAGCAGACGGATAGACAGACACACGAGTGATCCTATAAGGGTAGTAGTAGTAGTAGTAGTACTTTATTGAGCATTTCAGTTTTACATTGGATACAAATACTAGACTATGAATACAAAATGGCTGACTTAAAAGTATGCCTTGCCTTACGAGATTTAAGTATACGAGTTACCATACATTCTTATTTTATTATCTACACAGACGATAACAAGTTTATTGCATGGGTGCTCATTCCATACATCACCCTCTTGCCCATATGGCATTCTATAACAGTAAAAATAAATAAATAAAAGATAGAAAAAGAAGAAAGAAAAAGTAACAAATACAAGCTCCGTCCTGCGGATCAATACAAATGGAAAGAAGTTCTGTTCTTTGTTAAATGGCAGAGTTGCCAGATTAATTATTTACAGTAAGTAATGTTTACAGTGTGTAGAATGGAAAAATAATCTAACACATTTTCTTGATTCTTAAGTTCTTAAATACGGATATTTGAGATAAATATTCTACAAAACTTCAACTTATCTCTCATTTGGTTTAAGTCTCAGGTATCTTTTGTACTTCAAGTATTATGAGTATTTCTTATCTATTTAGTATCTATTTTATATACATCAGTTCAACATTTGGTTCGAGTCTCAGGTATCTTTTGTACTTTAACTATTTCTTATCTATTTATTATCTATTTTATTATACATCAGTTCAGGTATCCTATAAGGGTTCGTTGTTTCATTCGGACGTATGGAACCCTAAAAGCAAACAAAATATAATAGAATCCAATTTCATCCAAGTGTAGCTGTGTGCTGTAACTGGGATGAGTACGCCTGCGTATAAAATAGATCAATTTGCACTGTTGCCAGTTGTCAGATTCAAGAGTTTACGATTACGATCTAATTTTTGCAATGTTTTATTTCTTGTCGCTTGTCGGTATTATATTATTTTATTATTTTGGCCCCATTTTGGCTCCAAAACAATCTGGCCCCGGCGGAAATATCCGCCTGTCCCCCTGTCCAGTCCGACCCTGGGCAAAAGAGGTTAAAGGTAGACTGAACAAATATATTTACGAGGTTATAACACCGAAGCAGATCCATGCCAAAGTTCGAATTTTCAACTTGATCATGGACTACACTAATGAAGACTTTAAGAGAAAGTTGATAAGCCTAGACCACAATACAGCTGTTAAAATCTCATTTTCACGACAAAACATATATTCATTTTGTTGCTATATTCCACCAAATATGTTTAACTGCCGTGACGACAAAGGTCAGAATCTTTATGATCTCTTAGCGCTTATCTTGAATCATATTCATGGTTTGATGAATTCCGTTGATGAAATTGTTTTACTTAGTGACTTTAATTTACCCAATGTTCAATTGGTATTTAATGACGAGGACGAAGACTGCCTTCTCAACGACAACCTAACGATTAAGGAACTCAAGTTTCTTGACGCCATTGCTTCTTCTGGTTTGCACTAGGTGAATAGTATTGGGAATGACTTGGGCAAGCAGCTGGATCCTGTTGAACTAGGCTCAAATATTTGGTCAACTATCGATTCGTATCATTCTTTTTTTATTACTGTTTGCTACGAATTGGAAAATTTGAGTTCTAGTGATGACGCGAGATTTTTTTTTTTAATTTGAAAAGAACAAATTTCACAAACCTATCGAGTAAACTCGCATCTACCGATTTTAGGGCTGTGTTGTGCAACAATGATCTCAATATGCGGAGGTTAATATCAATATCAAGATTTTTGAAATAATTACCTCTTGCGTTCTGTTTGAACAAGAAAGATCGTCTTGCATCTTACTTCCTTGGTTCGACAGAGAATTGAGGATTCTGAGGAATAAGAAGAACAAGTTTTGGAAGCATTTTCTTAAAATTAGACAACCGTCTGCCCACCAAAAGTCTGTGGTGTGCTACATTGAATTTAAGGGCCGTTTATCGGCTCTTAATGAGGAATATTAGATTCACATTCGTGATAAGCTTTACAGTGATCTGCGCTCTTTCTACGCATTTGTCTACATTAAGAGGAAAGTTGATAGCTATACTTCTTCTATGATTTTCGAGCGGATGCATTTCGATCCCCGGAGTTTTAGCCTGATATTGGTCATTTTTCACACATTAACAATCGCCCATGTGCGGCAGGTATGTCTCCGTTGATTTCTGACGAAATCGTTACGGAACATATCGGCGAACTTGTCTTTGACTTTAGCTCTGGGCCTGATGGGGTCCCTCTTGCATTAATCAAATCCTGCTCCAATGCTTTTCTGGGTCCTCTCAACACCCTTTTTCATAAATCTCACAGTAGTGGGTCCTTTCCATAATTATGGAAAAACTCCTACATGTACATAAGAAAGGCAATAGGAATGAAATTTCAAATTACAGACCAATTTTTGTAAAGTGTTGCCTAAGCTCAGGGGACAACTCTATCATGCACACAGCAGAATTTAGGCGGATGGAAATTGGGGAAGGGGAGATTGGGAAATTTTTAAACTGACAAATGTTGCAAGTGAGCCACAAATTTTACTGTGCAACATCCTTAACTACTGGTGCCTAAGATAATATCGCCGCGCTCTGCATACGATTAGATCCCACGCCAACAGAGGAGAAAATCTGTAGACATGCGCCTCAGCCCGCTCGACACCGGCGTGGAGAATTGCAAACTTCTCGTGCATGCAAGAATATTTTTTCGTTTTGGTAACAATTTATAACGCATTTATAAGGATTTCAACGGAACCTTTGACAAACTCTCACAGTCAGTTAATATGTTAAAATTGCGGAAACTTGGATTCCCAGCTATATTTTTAAAGTGGATTCATTTCGACTTGACTGAGAGGTCTCGTCAAGTGTTTTCCGTGGATTTGAGAATCATAAAAGCTTCACCTGAGGTGCCCCAGGGAAGTCATTCCCCTTCAAATGCTTTTTACAATTAGTGTAGGTAGAATGATTTAGAGTTCAATATAAATAAATGTGAGGTCATATCGTTCTTCAGAAGCCATGTTCCTCTTTTGTCTGATTACACATATTTTTCCACGCATGCAATCTGTTAATGATTTGGGCGTCATTCTGGATCCGAAATCGGATTTTATTTCTCCCATCAATTATACTGTTTTTAGAGGTAACTCTATGTTTGATTTTATAAATCGGTGGTCCAGGGCGTTCTCTAACCTTAAAATTGCACTAAATTTATATAAATCATTTGTGAGGCCACTGCTTGAGTATGTATCTCAGGTCTGGAACCCTTTTTATGCTGCCCTTATTGGTCGTTCAGCGTAGCTTCGTTAGACTTGCTCTCAGAAGTCTACTTTTGAATGACCCTCTGATTCTTCCATCTTATCAAGAGCGCCTTAAGCTGGTAAATTTGAGTTGCTTGAAAAAGCGACGTAGAATTGCCTACATTATTTTTGTCCCCCAGTTATTAAAATCTAATATTGACTCTACAGAACTCCGGGGGAAAGTATCCTTTAGAGTTGAAATGTGTAAACGCTTAATGTTCAGATGAGCAAATAATTCTTGGCTCTTAGCTGAGAAGTGCGTCTTCTGGACTAGAAGGGAAACTCATTATTATTATTATGTTCTGGTGACAGTTAATTCGTTATCATATGAGTTATTCCAGATTGAATCGCCATAGAACTTGATACAGAAGATTTTGAGCAGTTAACGAAATGCCAAAAAAAACTAATTTTAAAATTTATGGAAAATTATTGATACTGTCGACTCCGTTCCGATTTATTTGTAAACAAAAATATGAAAAACATTAAAATAAAAAAGTTCATCAAAGTCCGTCAGGCAAGAGACGGATTCCGCGCTCAAAGAAATCCGGGTCTTTTGAGACAATCCATTGCACGACCCAATTTTCGACTTCTTCATAGGAATTGAAGCGTTGTTCCGAAAGTCCGTGCTGCATTGAACGAAACAAGTGGTAATCAGAAGGGGCAAAGTCTGGTGAATACGCGGGGGTAAGACTTCCTAGCCTTGTGCTTCCAATATTTTTTGAACAGGTTTAGCCACATGCGGCCGGGCGTTGTCATAGAGCAAAATTAATTTGCTACGTCTCTTCGCTCACTCTTCGCGTTTTCCATCAGTTCTGGCTTCAAATCGATTAGTTGTTACCGGTAGCGGTCAGCAGTAATCGTTTGATCAGGTTTTAGAAGTTCAAAATACACGACACCCTTCTGATTCCATCAGATGCAGAGCAAAGCCTTATATCCATGGATGTTCCGTTTTGCTTGCAATGTTGATGGTAGGTTTGGATTCACCTATAATTTTTTACGTTTAAGATTATCAAAATAAATCCATTTTTCATCGCTAGTAACGATTCGATACAAAAAAAACGCTTTCTTCTTTGTCTGGCAAGCAAAATTTCTCAAATGGTTTTTCGTCTTTCCACATCTCTCTCCTTCAGTTCGTACAGAACCCCTTTGCTTCGTTTGGGACCTTTTCCATGTTAGTCTGGAAACAGTTGCTCGACCAACTTCTAAAGCGTCTGCAAGCTGTTGTTGCATTTGACTATAATCCTCATCCAAAAATGCTTGCAATTGAACGTCTTCGAACTTCTTCTCACGTCTTCCACGTTCTTTGTTCTCCAGATCGATATCACCTCTTTTAAATCGTTGAAACCATTCTCTGCAAGTTCTATCTGAAAGAGCGTGCTAGCCATAAACTTCCAAATAAAAGCGAATAAGAGAACTTCCCGCAAATGCTCTTTTTTTGGCACAAATTTGGACATTTTTAATCGACGGAAAAAACAAATTGCTTCTGCAAAATAAAGCCTTTGTGAACTGAATATAATTGACAGATGTCTAAACTACACACGCCAATAAACTCAGCTGTCAACGCTCATGCATTCAGACACTAGCGCCGTCTATGTGTCAGCTGCGGCTTCACATGCACACACCTGATAATATAAACTGGAACCAGGTAGCTGGCTGCTTGAATGGCATTGTTATTTAGAATATGAGTTCCATAGCCAATTATTTCGTTTTGTATCGCCGAAATTTTTATTCGTGTTATCTACACTGAAAGCAGATGTTTTGCTTTTTAAATCACACTAGTCTACTATTGAATGTGCGTAGCGAATAACATTATAAGTACAAAAAAGTTTTTGGTTGTGTTGTTGAAAGCTGCCGAGGACCGCACCGCACTCTTTTTAAATCAAACACCTTAATTTCAATACTAGTATGAGGGTTGAACCTTCGAACAACAAGTAGTAAGAGTGACCTTTAAAATGTTTGGATAAATTGAAAAGAAAATAGTATCGTTTTAGTGTTTGCTTAAACAAGGCAGTATAAAATTGAACAAAATATTACAGACTTTTTTCATATTCTCGAGTGTAGGTCGTCATTGCCCCCTTAGGCATATAAAGCTCATAAATAATGAGCTGTGTTATGTTTATTGAGTTTAAAGTAAAAACGAAGTTAAGCTAAGCGGACCCTTAGATTTCATGAAGCTATATTTCTTTGTTTTTAAGATAAAAATTACATGCGCTTGATTCCAAGTCATTGGTACATAATTCATTCTCATATTTCCCTCGGAAATCGCTAATTAAAAACTTATGGCTTTATCAATCCCTATGTATAAGCTGACAAAATTAAATGTTCCTCTTCTGTGTACGGAAATAAAAATGTTAATTAGAATTAAAAGCAATAAAATTCCCTTAAATCCTTTGTCAACCAACACAAACCAAAAATCACCTGTTTTTTGCTAATTTACATCCCCTTTCACACCTTCAGAAGTTAACAAAGTCCACGACCTCTAATGAAGCACAAAATTAATGTCCAGGACGCCGCTTGTGTTGCTATTAAGATGGAAAAAGTTAAAGCGCAAGGTCCAAATCTGAAACTTAGCTCACCCTTCAGTAAAGCAAGGGGTCGACATAAATAAAGAAAAAAAAACTTTTACTTGCTCCTCAAAACCCGCCTGCCACTACCCACTGCGACTTACCCTGAGATTTGAGTCCACATCACAATCACTAACACCAACCCCATCCATCTGAGGCCACTGAAAATTGAATTTCCCAGTTGGTTGTCAGTCATTTTATTATCGCGTTTAAGGACAAATCTGATGGATGTACTCATCATGGTATCAGTTTGCAACCCTTCTCCTAACATCACCGACGAGTACAGTGGTAAAAACTCGAAAGAAGGACCCAAGGCAAACACTCCAGCCAAGCTTAATAGCCTGCGAATACAAATACACTGTTAAACATTATCCTTATAGCATTGAGTAACCGAATATTAGAATTTAAAAGGCGGCAAAAAACATCCGGGATCTCCTTAGGGGACAGCCAGCAAAGTAAAAGGATTCAAGAAGGACAAGAAAAAGGCCACGAAAAAGAATGGGTCGAACGTACTTTCGTGGGGTGTTTTAATACAGTTAACCAAATTCATTATAAAATTAAAAAGTAGCTCTGATTAAAACATAAAAAGCTTCCCCAGGATTCAGGTCCAGCCAGAGAAAAGGGTTCGGAGTTAAGTTGTGGAATGGGGGCAATTTCCGGACCTTTCATTTCAAGAGATTTTTTCTTTTCCGTAAATTTAAATGAATTTCAATTAACGAATACATTTACAGCCCGAATGCCTGGCAAGAATTTGTCATTGAAATTGAGAAGTTGTCAACTCACCCCCAAGATGTTGCGGATTCCATAAAAATGACAACAGTCGCTTACAAGCCCCTTTTTAAACTGACCACAATGGGGTGAGTTTATGAGCAAACACTTGACGAATAACAACCTTCCTGTTCCTAGGCGATATTTATCAGTTCCAAGTAATGGCTGACCTCAGTCTTTATATGGAATCGCCATCTCTTTTAATGCATATTCATACGTGAAAGTAGATACTGCCGTCACAGTATGCAGTGTTTGTGTACACGCCATAAATTGTAACGTTTGCATGTAAATTACAGTCAATGTGAACGAGGGAGTCGGGGTGGGGTTGAATTTTCGCTATATTCCAGTACGTCGAGCCCTTAAGTTCCCAGATATTTTTAATTAATTGAATTCGTTAGATTGCATCTAGTGTTTACTTTTCATTTGTTTAATTACTTGCCCACTGTGTGCCAAGATGAAATTACGTTTTTCAAGATGACATTTGAAGTAGTTTGCAAATAACAGGGAAAGATGGATGCAGAAATAATCGACAGGAATTCATTTTAGCCTCTTCCATTTATTTTTAGTTAGTAATCATTTAATTTTCCCCCTTGAGTCAGAAATTGAAAATGAGGAATTTATAGCATGCAAAGGACACAAATTA
This sequence comes from Dasypogon diadema, assembly GCA_006980735.1. Taxonomy (NCBI): domain Eukaryota; kingdom Metazoa; phylum Arthropoda; class Insecta; order Diptera; family Asilidae; genus Dasypogon; species Dasypogon diadema. Next base: position 24,991 of record QYTT01095873.1, read on the forward strand.
TCGAGAATTATTGGCAAAAAAGTGAAGCTTTTATTCCAAGTAAATTACACCTTTAATTATTAATAGCCGTTTCATACCGGTAAAAGCATTGCCAAAGGAAAAGGATAGTGATGCGAATTTATAAAATTCTAACCTCTACAAATGCTAAAAAGCAAAAGAGGTAGGTTATGTATAAAATTAAAAATAGTAGAATTAATAACTAAAACCTTTTTGAGCCTTTTCCGACATAAACTTTCAAACCATCCATACTAACAGCCAACTGATGGAGACATATTCAAAACCTTCCAAAATCCCATGAACTACGATTTTGCACTAATACCAAAACGGTTTTTTATTAACGCTTTTAAATAGAAGTTAATGGTCTGACAAATCCACACTACGTAATGTCGCTATTATAGCAGCATAGTTGCATTGTTTACGGCAGAAATCTCCGCTTTAAACATGTTAAACTGCTACAGTAATATGGCAAGTGGTAGGATTCCCGAGTCCCGGCTCGTGCGTATAACCTTATATGTTTGATTGAGTCACTCGATCTACGTCCCGCTCCTCTCTGCTGGGGATACTAACGAAGAAGCCTCTTCTGAAATCGAACTGTGGGACTTTGTAACCCGTAACATACTTACATATTGTCGCCGAAGCTAGTCGTTATTCTGTTGGTCCCTTGGTTTCAGAACATTTACAGTCAGACTCCTTCAATCTCAAGGCACTTTGAGCAGCGATGATTTTACCATAGACATCTAGAGGTGCTGAGTATAACATCTGCTATTTGTTTTGTACATTGATGAACCGCCTTTTCCAAGGCAGTGTAACAAGCCAGAATACCACGTGTAAATACAACTCTAACGACAGCGGTGTACATCCAGTAAACGCAGTGGTCAACTTTTTAATGTGCTCTTCTAGGTATTTGTTCGAAGGGTACCCAACCCCCATGCGTTGGAGCGAAGTGCGGAATCATTCTTCTCTTACTAAATAGATCGAGTTCATTCTTTTAGAGGTTTATAAACATGCCACGGTTGCTAGCCAACCTTTGAATCTTTTGCAGAGGTCTCTCTATCAGTTCAGTAATAGTCGGAAGGAACTTATCCGAAACCAGTTTAGCTAGGTCTTGACCATAAGCTATAACCTTAATCCCTTCCCGCCGCCATACAAACTAAAATAGAATTGGCAACCGGCAACATAGCTTGAATGAGACCACATCCCGTTGCCGGGTGCTTCTACAAACCCATATTGTTGTATTGATTTTGCCCATTTCAGCCCTTATGATTTTGCTCTTTAGCATCGGGTCGGTCCAGTTGCATAAAAACTGTTCAACGCTTAGAATTCCCCGAATGGCCTCCGTTGAAACAATGTTAATATTCCCCTCGATATGAAGGTACATAAGGAATATTCCTTGCTTTTAAGAACTTTTTCTATGCTCCTCACTTCGCCGATCTGGCCTTGGTGTAGGCAGGCTGCGTTTTAGAAATATTTTTCCTTTTTCTTTTAAGTTTTTCATTAAGTGTGGATCGAAAATACTTTCAAGGATTTTTAGCAAGAATGATGTAAGGCCTATAGGTCTAAAGTTGTTTTGCAGCTACGTGACTGCACCTGTCTGCCTTGATCTGTTTCTAAGCAGACCGGATATAGGGGTAATATAGGCAGTTTTAATAGAACACGATTAGTTCAGGCATGACAAGTTCCTTGTTTTTCTGAAACATGATATGCATAAACTTGTTAATACTCAGTAATTTATGATGCGAATGATGAATGAGCGCCAAAAATTCTGCCTTCTTTCATAACTATACTCTGTATGGCAGCCAGATCCAACAGCAACTTCAGAGCTCCAATCGTTCAATTTCAGAAATGAGTCGGAGTCCTCTGTTAGGATCTTCCTAAGTCTAGAAGATTAATTAATACTCTTTTTGTGTTCGCAGTAGCTCTTCCATGAAGTACCTTTTGGTTTTCTTGTGAAACTTTTATATTTCTTGAGACTTTCCTTGTAGCTGGCACAGTCCTTTGGAGTCCTGTTTGATTAGTACGAAAATTTGCTCTTATAATTTAAGCTATATTGTATATTAGATATATATTATGATCTCGAAGTGAATTTATGTCTTTTAAATGCCGAAATGTTAGTATATAATGTTGCAGCTTTGAAAAGCAAAACTATATTTCCAGGTTTTCTTAATTTAATCCAGAGCTATGATCTATTTTTTCTTCTTAAGACGCATGTATTTAAGGATGATATGGGAAAATATAGTAAGTATATCCCAAATTATGAACTCTGCTGGATTGAAGCAGTGAAATCCTCGTCTTTTGGAAGAGCTAAGTGTGGATGTATGTCTGGGAGTTTAAAAAATTATGTGTACTCAAAGTAAATAATCTGAACCTGATGATATTACCAACATACTGGATGAGGTAAAGGATATTAAGTGATTTAAATGTGCGATTTGCAGAACTTCAGATTTGGGTCAATGAGTGCAGTATCAACAATCGCACTTTAGCTATTAGTAGAAAAGCGAAAGATCAAACAATTATTACTAGAGGGAGAAAACTAGCCGAACTATTTACAGAATACGGGCTTGTAATACTGAATTGTTACACCTCTCAAGATTATGAGAGTGAATATATGTATGTGAGGCATCAACAATTGATATTGTAGCAGTGACACATAGTCTGGGCACAATTTTAAATCATCTCGAGCCTGAAACAGCCTCATTCGGACCATCTCCCCATTAGTTTGATATGTCTTTTATTCCCGTGCAATTTTTCCAGACAAACTAATTTCTGCTAATCAGAGTCAATGAGCTTTTTGAAACTTCCAGTGCTTTTACCATTTCTGGTACACAGTTTCAATTCGATTTTAATTACATCACAATATTCCTAGATTTGGAAAGTTTCAAAAGTTACCCCAATAGCAAAAGTCAAAAACCTAACACAGCCAAGCCAATTTAGACCATAAGTATTTTTCCATTTCTATCAAAAGTATTTGAAAAATTTATGAACAAGGGGATAAATAGGAAATAATTCACTTTCTCCCTTACAATCGGGTTTTTTTAGAAAAACTGTACTTCCCATTTTGCTAATGGTAGTTGAAAAAATCAGACATAATATCGACCATGATAAGTTGATTGTGTTAGAAGTATTGAACTTCTATAGAAAGCTTTTGATACCGTACATCATAATGTAATGCTGTTTAAATTAAAGTGACAATTCGGATTTTCGGCCTAAAATCGGGTGAGCTATACGGTATGACCCTGGAACAACTTTTTGATTTCAGAAGATGTGTGTTTATGTTTAAGATCATCCGCGGTCTTGTTTCCCCTAATTTGATGAGTCGTGTCACATTTCTGAACTCATTGCGAACTCGGAATATAGTTGTCCCAAGATTTAAGTACTTTCAGTCTCGACATTCTTTCTTTGTGGTCGCGTCGAAATTGTGGAATCGTTTGTCTGTTGAGTGTAAATCCGCTGTCACTGTGAGCCAATTCAAGAGAATTTACACCAGACTTCTAATTGATAATTCAAATTAATTTGATTCTACTACTGCGCTGCTGCTATGCAGTATTTGGAGCTTTTCTTTTTCTTTTCTATTT